>LGRX02033240.1:0-63479 GCA_001247695.2 Cymbomonas tetramitiformis
ACATAAAACACAAGCAGGACACTACCCAAACATTGCCCTATTTACGCAGTGTGCACCCCCTACCTACAACTGGAAGGTGGGCGAACAGGGCTGTGTTCGTGCAATGTTCTAACACCCTAGCAAGTGTTTTTCAAGCAGGATTTCGGCTGGGTTACTCACGGAAGACGTCTCTCCTGTGTTGCGCCGCCTCCTTCCCCTCCTTTTTTGCGCTTTCTGAAGATTTTTAACTGAATCCCCTGTGGACTTCACCTTGGCCATCGCAAGGGCGAAGCGGTCAAGCCCACTCCCCTTCTTGCTTTCGGCCCCCGGATCCTCCTCCTCCTCCTCCTCCTCCTCGTCCGTGTCCTCGGAGCCACCGCTCTCGGAGTCGGACGCATTTAAAAGCGCATACTTGCGCTTGTATTGCCGGTACTTTTCCTTGTCCGCGAGCTTGCCCATTTTCGCGCGGGCAAATTTAAATTGGTCGTAGGATAACATGCCGCTCGGCATTTTTAAAATCACTTACGTTTCTAGGGAGGGAGGTGGTGCTTCGCAGGCAGCAGTAAATTTTAGCCTTAAAACGGTATCGCTCGCTTTAATAAACCGTTTTGACTACTTCCTGCAAGGTAAAGCACCACCTCCCTCCCTCGTATCCGTTCCACGCAGTACGCCGCCTGCGTTTCCGTGGATCGATGAGAAGGGGAAGGGAAGCGGGATTCGCGGTCACTCGAGGTCAACGCATTTCGTATTCGCATCGGACGCCCCAATTTGAAATTACTTTGGCACTTTCGATCGCCAGGCGTTGGATTCGTCGATCAGTCGGATTCGAATCGCGCCGCGCGCATGACCATGCACCAGGGCAACGCAAGTTTCCGTCGTCTTCTAGTTTTGTTTTTTGTTCTCGCAAGTTGAAGTTCCACATAATAAAGGCCTTTTTTCCAAAGGCCTTTACAACCTTTCAACAAACCGTTTTCACCATTGTAGTCTGCGCCCAAGCCCCCTTCTTTTGAGCTCAACTTTGTTTTTCACCAAAATGACCGATTTTTTTGGCACGCCCGCCTGCACCCTAAGGTATGGTCTAGACATGACCATGTTTGGGTCGTTTCCCCATTGGGTTTTGCATTTGGGGCATTGATTTGGGCTATGTGCGCCGCTGAAGATGTCTACCTTGTGTTCGCGTGAATGCTGTTCGAACCGGGCCATACCAGGGCAATTCTACTCAGGTACAAGGTAAACATCTTCAGCGGCGCAACACAACGTGGTTTGCCTTGTTTTACTGCCAACATTGCCCAAAAATGGCCAAGTTTGCCACGTGTTTTTAAACACAGATCAAACATGGTCCGTTTTATGTACGTCTTGCCCAATGTTGGCAGTAAAACAAGGCTAACAAGGCCGTGTTTCACCATCTCGGCTGTTGAAACTGCTTAGGTAGGGCCATGTTTACGCCATACTTATGATGGTACAGCAGGTTACGTACGTGGGCAAAAGCGGTTTGCAGGCACATTAGGCGATGACATCCCGCGCACAGAGATTGGCGCAAGGTGGGATTCCGGAGGAGAGACGGAGGGTCAATCCCGCGAAAAGAGCCACTGTTGCATATCGCTTGGCAAATTCTCCGGGTGAGGGCGATGGGTTGACGACGCCGCCGCGTGCGGACGATGCCTTCAAGAGGCAACGTGTCCTCGAATGGGATGCCAATCCCACGAATGGGTTTATAGATTTAGTTGAGGAACTCTTTTGGGATGGAATCATTCTGACGGAAGAATACGACAATCATCCGGCACGCGCCACCTTCACTGACATTGAACGCGACGGCATGACCGGGTAGGGCCCTACCTGCCTTGCTCTCGGGACGAACCCGGGGCGGGCATTGCCCTACCTGCAATGGGAAGGGGCCAAGTATGGCCGTGTTTTGACGTGTTCGCTGTAGGTCGGACCGAAAAGCACGGAAATTCCTGCCACATGCGACCTTGTGCGCCGGAGGCCCTGGCCAAATTTTTACTTTCCCTACCTCGCCTGTGTGATGTTAAACTTTCATTGTGGTTCGTCGACTAAGGGGTGCTGCGGCACGATTACGGTACGGGTAGGGCCCTACCTGCCTTGCTCTCGGGACGAACCCGGGGCGGGCATTGCCCTACCTGCAATGGGAAGGGGTCAAGTATGACCATGTTTGGCCGTGTTCGCTGTAGGTCGGACCGAAAAGCACGGAAATTCCTGCTACATGCGACCTTGTGCGCCGGAGGCCCTAGCCAAATTTTTACTTTCCCTACCTCGCCTGTGTGATGTTAAACTTTCATTGTGGTTCGTCGACTAAGGGGTGCTGCGGCACGATTACGGTACGAGTAGGGCCCTACCTGCCTCGCCCTCGGGACGAACCCGGGGCGAGCATTGCCCTACCTGCAATGGGAAGGGGTCAGGTATGGCCATGTTTGGCCGTGTTCGCCGTAGGTCGGACCCCCATGCCGAAGACATTGCAGCCACAGCTATTACTTCGCCCCCATGTACCCATACACCCAACTCCGAAGCCAACTCCGACCGCCGCGACATGGGCTCAGACGACTCCATGCTGCCAGGTCAGCGGTCAAACAAGGACTCGGACGACTCCTCGTTGCCAGGCTTGCTTTCAAGCACTGCCTCCGACAACTCCTCCTTGCCAAGCCAGCGCTCAGACACGGACTCGGACGACTCATCGTTGCCAGACCTGCATTCAGGCAGTGACTCGGACGATTCCTCGTTGGCAAGCCAACTTTCGGATCCAAGGTGACATTCCGTAAGCTTGATTGCGTGCTGCATTATGCAAGGACATGTTTATACATAAACAAGGGTAAGTAGGGCCTTATCTACCATGTGTCTATACTCAAGTACTGATCAAGCATGGCCATGTGTATACATTAACAAGGGTAAATAGGGCCCTACCTATCATGTATCTATGCTCAAGTCCTGATCAGACATGTCCATTGCTGAAACGATGTGGGCATGGCCCTACTAACACATTTCTGATTCTTTTGCAACAGGCAACGCAATGTCACCATCCATTCCTTCATGCCCCATTCAGGCGAAGAGAAGAAAGCGGTGTGCACGCCGCAAGAGTTTTTCGACATGGTGGCAAATGCGAAGGGCCACCGTTCGAGAATATGGGAGTGCATCGCCGATACACTCTACCTAGAGGACCATCCGGCGAACATCGAGTATGCCGGCCACCGGTGGGCATTGGAACCTCCCGTCCACCGAAATCTTGCCATGATCAAAGACGCGATTTTGAAAGTGGTGAGGGACGACGACATTTGTATGGCTCCGCCGGACGAGTTGAATTTGACCAAGTCCGAGCAACCCACTTTGGATGACCACGACTCCATCAAGAGCAAGGATGTCACGAGTTCCGACGACGCCAGCCCCGATGCCGATGCCCCCCCCTCCCCACACCCGATGATGCTCTTGGCCTCCGATGCCGACTCTCCGATCTCCGAGGCCGTGGCCCAAGACGATTCCCGTGCCGATGCCACCACCTCCGCACACCCGATGATGCTCTTGGCCTCCGATGCCGACTCTCCGATCTCCGAGGCCGTGGCCCAAGACGATTCCCGTGCCCATGACGCAGCCACCGAACCCATCGTCCGCGAGGTAGCCGACGAGGCCATAATGTGTACTCCGCTAAACCCGGCGTTCCCACACCCTATAGCGAGGTATGGTTTCAAACCCGGTGTAAACATGGCGCTGTTTGTATAGGTTCTTTGGAATACACAAGGTAAGCATGGCCATGTTTGTACGCGGTTTCGTGCAGACGCCGCCGCGGAGGTGTGGAGAACGGTCCACGCGCAAGGAACGCCGTAAAGAAGCCATGTGGTTGCAGTCGTTGCGTGGAGAACAACATCACCAAGGAAGTGTCAACGAGAACCATCTACACACACAAGAGGCTTTACGGTTGGCATGTACCTCCACAACCGGATCCGGATGCCGTGCTTCCTCTTAGGCCGCCTACCCCACATGATTCTACCGAACCTACTTTGGAGACGGATGAAGAGATGGATGAATTCGGAGAGAAGGATTGGGGAGGGGGGTCTATAGGAGATGCCGATGGTCGCGGCATATCCCCGATCCCTCCAAGTTCCCCCTTCCCGTCTGAGCCAGCAGGTGTCACACTTCGGCTCAACGTTCAGTTCCCGATCCGATCTCATTTCTAATTCCGATTCGTCATTCTCGATTCAGATGTTATGCCGACAGGCTGACACGATGACTGCCCCACAGTACTGTCATACTACTGTACTGTCATACTGTCATACTGTCATAGCGTCATACTGTCATACTGTCATAACCTTAATATCTGATATTCGATTTCATTGTCTTTTCAACCCCGATGCGAATCTGACCATTCTTCGAGGGTCTGACTGAGTTCCACGATGACACCCCCCACAGTACTGTCATACTACTATAGTGTCATACTGTCATACTGTCATAGTGTCATAGTGTCATACTGTCATACCCCGGACATCTGGTATTCATTCTCATCGTGATTTCAAGCCCAATTTCACTGTCATCGTGCCAATCCCAGATTACCCCCGATGACACACATACGGACGCATAGGCATATCGGCTCACGCTGTGCCTCCGGGCACAGAATGGGTGACTGGAGAAAAATTTCAGAGGTGTGTCATATGGTGGTAATGACTTATGAATATGCCTTGATTATTACAAACCCATGTGTACGTTGAGAGTATGCGTGTATGCCGGATATATACATACGAGCATTGAGGTCACCTGGGACTATCAGTATTTGTCCCATCATATGCACGCGTTTGCGACACTCTGCTCCTCCTGTAAATATATGGTTTGAGTCTGTGTTGGGCGAATACATCATGGATCCTCCAATGTGGAGCAATTCGTGGTATGGTGTGGGTTTGAGAGAAATCAAAACAAGTATCTACATCGAGCGGCGCGTGCACACCAAAATAACTTAGTGAGCGGCCCGTGCCATGCGCCCATGCCTAAAGACAAGCGATTCCGTCATATCATGTGCCTCGATACTCACCCCGGCAACACGCACCAAGTGATGCGCGACAATCGACCTTGCGCGCCTTCTGCCACACGGTTTGTCCAAGGGAAATGCGTCATCAGGGACGTCCATAACGTGCGCCGGTGTGCCCTCCATCCACGCCGCGGCTCTATATCGGTTTGATTTTGCGGTATCGATACACTCCGATATCCGGGAAATGGTATCGATAATTGGCACAATCGATGACTAATCGATAGTTTGGGAATTTGTACACGATTTGACATATGTTAGATTACAACATCGAAAATTACATAATCGGTAGTTCAAGGGTGTCATCCAATAATCAGTGATTAATTCGATATATCACAGACAAGAACAAAGAGACAACACAGCAATGAAAGCAGTTCAAATTGTATTTGTTTCACCCCCAAGATAAATTCTGGAATCTGTTTATCTTATCCAATCTTAACAATCATAATAAAAATCAACAAACGAAGTCATTGTATAGCATATGCCAAGATTGAAGATTCGGATAATGCGGCATGGCAAATATTAACATGAAAGACAAGCACAACTCCTTATTTTTTTGCTAAGTTAAGTGATTCAAAATCTTGGGAATGCAACTCTATCATCCGGGCGACACCAGCTTCTTGTTCACGTAACTGAGGAGGGACAACATCATACACTGCCATACCTCCCCCACATCATTTGAGATCATGCTAATCCATACTTCACAAGCCCACTCTTTTGAGTGCATGGGGGGTCACGGATAACTTCTCAAAAGCCTGCCATAAACTCTCAAGAATCCTGAAAATATGTCAAGTAATACCATCACAGCGAGAGCGAATTTCCGACAGGTACAGTGTATGTCAAGATCCAAAGTGCACAGAATGAATCCTTGCTCAAGTTTCACCTTTGTCCCTTCGTTCGATAAAGTGGTAAGTTTCCAAGGGAAAATGCACGGGTTAGAGGAATGGAATGGTTACCATCAGTGACCATGTTTTCTAAACTCGGTTTCGGGGCTTTTTCCGCATCTTCGATGGCAGCCAACAGCTATTAAAGTGACCCCACAAATTCGACCCACTTCAATAGTGGGAGATAACTAAAACTGGTAAAATCTGACTGACGAGATTCAGTGCAGAACGAGCATTTCAAGGAGATGCAGTGACGGACTGATGGTGAACTTTGTTCGAACCAAGGTGCTATTACTGAGCCAGAATATCACTCAAAGCAAGCACTGCTCCCATAGATAGTTTATGCTGCTTGACAGTGCCGGCAAAATTTGCTTGCCAGCATCCATTTCCACCTTGGCAACCGAATTTTGTGCGCGAGTGTGAACAGGAAAGGATTTCCTTGCGCGAGGAGTTCCGTGATATGAAAGCCCACCTCCACACGCGAGGAGTTGCGCAAGTCCACCTCCTCCTCCTCTGTCCACCATCCCTTGCTCTCCAGCCACAATCGGAAACGCCCCACTGGTTCACGGCCTTGCCACCGTTTCATCTCATCCTTAGATCGGTACCTGCCCAATCACAGCATCCCCTGCTTTCTGGCAGCCAAGGAGGAGACAGCATATGAGAAAAGGCAACTGACCTTTAGGGCGCAGTGATCCTGCAAAGTGCAGATGGCATTTTGTGGGACCCGGCTTACAGGACCGTCAGACTGCGTATTGCAAGCCAACAAAGCGGAGACTCCCTCTCGACGTCCTGAATACGGTATTGTTATCACTCTGCCAGAGGGTGATCAAGACCCAGTGGGCGCCCTTAGGGTCTAGCACCGTAGCTAGCCGCCAAGGTGGAAGATTCAAAACTGAATAATTCGCACGAGTACAGGGAAAAATGAGCAGATACTTTTTGTGAAGAAAAAGATCTTATCGAACCACCACAAGCAACCATAACGTTGAGACTCCGCATAAGATAAACTCGAAATACGACTCGAAATGTTTTTTACCACAGAACAGCCTGCAAAGTCTGCGCAGTAGAGAGGAGCAGGCAAAATATTGTGTCACACCTGGCGGAATCGTCGGATGTGGAGTGGTGGGCACTCCTATAGGTCATGGCCTGTCGAGCACACCATACGCAAGACCTCCAAGAGTTGGCGTGAATCGAGGAGCTCTCACTGGAAAGCTGTCCTTCATGCGCGAAACACAAGCATAAAGAATTGCTATACCAGTTCCCACCCAGTGACCTGAGGAGTAGCGTGTAGTCTTAGAAGTAGCATCCCTTCATCATTCTCGTCGACTTGAAAAAGTTCAAGACTGTGGATGGAGAAACGCACCTCAATGAGCACTGGTCGGCTCTCTTCAAGGGCAATCTTTCGCGCAGCTGCAGATACTTCCCACATCTGAACAGGGATCCGCGCATGGTCAACTTCAAGCTCATTCTAACAAAGGAAACGTAAATCGCTGCAAGCAAGGCGTTAACACATCGGGAAGATCTTAAAGAAGTGTCCAAGTCAAGGCTTCGGAGACACATCTATTTGAATGGTGCTTACCGCTAAGGCATCGTTGCCATCAACTCGAGTTGTTGGAATTCCATAAGCGGGGCCCCTCCCAGCAATGCCATCACCACGATACTGCTCATGCGCGGGGGTGCTAATTGCCCACCCATTGTTACGACAGATGAAGACCACAGGCACCTGCACTTCACACACCCATCCTGGCAGATATCTCTCTCTCCCCGACACGATTCCATATGTCAACTGTCAACAAAGAACAACTACGACGCTGTTCGACAAACATGTTCAGCGATGTGCACGTAAATAATAAACGGCACAAGACACAGTTGTGCAAAGTACGTCAGGACCGTATCGGCCATCTGTGAGCGCCGAGCCCTACTTACTTTGTTTTTCTCGGGCTCCCCAGCACTTGGGCTTACCTGGTGATTAGTTTGGAAAGCCTATTTGTTTTCCATTGCCACTGAGGACTCCTCGAGATTACATCTTAGTCGCAACACATAAGCTCACACCCTTGAAAATGAAGAATAACGAAAGCGACCGTGACTTGAGTGCGTTTCACGTGTGGCTGGCAAAGTTGTCGAAGACGTCTGAAATACCCGTAACTTGACTGGTGTGTTTCGTATGAGTTATAGAGACACCTGTGAATCCGTCAGGTGAAGCGAAGAAGATTCACCTCAAGGGTGCTGGCGAAGTTCATTGCGGCGTGGAAGTCGCCTTCGCTGGCGGCGCCATCTCCAAAATACACCACGGCAACCTGTGGCCTGTTGTCCATCTGCCACAGCCAAAGAGAGCACGATCAGAAGCTATGGTTCCGTATCCTACGTGGCAAGGCATGGCATTTCAAGTTAATTTGACTGTACATACGGATGAGAAAAATATCGAAAACGAGATCCTCCCCGCTTTTGATGCGGGTAGCGGTTGGCGAGCACCTTGTTGGCGTACGCCACTCCGACCGCCTGGGGGATCTGGGTGGCGAGGGGTGAGGAGATGGTGTGAAAATATAGCTCTGCACTTCCGTAATGGATCGGCATCTGGCGACCTTTTCCGAGGGCTTGGTGAGTCCCCAATACCTGAACATTCCGGTAAGATGTATTCAACCAAAAAAGTAATGATCTCGACGCGACGTGCGCGCGCAAGGTGCCTGTCACTCATGAGTTAGGTGCTCGCAAACCTCGAAAGCATTTGAAAGAAGCACACATGACGCCCGATTATTTCGCGAAAATATGATCGTTGAGGCGGACGTGTAAGCTTGGCCTCCAAATTTCTTTGGGGTTTGGTGTCCCCGCGTCGAGGGTCGCTGCGACTGTTTATTGTTTTGTTCATGTTTAGAAGCTTTTGGTGGAAGAAAATACGCTGCCAGCTGCTATTTTGGCTCGCAAGTGCCTTGTTGAGCTTTAAACCTCGTCTATGACGTAAGGGGTCCAACCTGATGCGCAAATTGCTTGTAAGTGAACCCCCGCCACATGATGACACCCTGCTCTCGATACTGCGCCAATACCTGTAACAAGTTTCGACACATAACGATCCATTTCGAGCTTTGCTTCAAGTTCCCTTCTAGAAAAGTGGGATTCCAGTTTGAAATAAAGGAGCGATCCTAAAACGACGTCAACAACGATGGCAAGACACACTTGAAACCCTCATTTCCATGCTGGACGGGCACAACCCTTACTGATGCGAAAATCTGGCTCTCACCAAAGGAGAAGAAGATGCCGGATTGATTGCCAGAGAATATAGAGTGAACAAATATGGTATAAAGCGAAACCAGCACAGGAAGTCTTCAACTGTTGACGCAAAAGGGAAGAGGCATTTGCAAAGTCTCGCTGTTAAGGGCGTACGGTATCTTTGGCATCCATTCCTGCTGCTGATCCAACGTTCAGAGCTTCCTCTCCAGTTGACTGAAGATAGAAAGAAAACCTTCCCTGACAGAAATCATGGAACACAGCCCTTAGAAATGGTCGTCGAATATTCTTTGTGGGACCTCGGCCCAGAAAGATATCGAAAACTTCCACAAAATATGCGACAAAAGTTTGGATACATTTGCGCTCTCGTCCACAAAATTCCAGGGACATTTTATTCTATTCTATCGCTTAATTATTCATATATAAGTTTCAAAAGTTTATCAACAGGAACACAACCACACACCTGTCGCTGCGCTTCATAAAATAGGTTATCCATGACTTGCAGGCGCACCATCGTCACATATATCTGTCGTGCGTGTTCCCGAGATATCTCGGAGGGCTTTGTTGGGTCGACGAGATTTCCCTCATCATCCATTCTACGATAGGTAGGGTAGGGCTGTATTGGGTCTCTTCCGGTAAAATCGAGCACATCTGTGAATGGAACCTGTGCGCCCGGATAAGATTCGACTTGTGAGAATGCCGCTGCACACGGGCGGAACGGGCCGGTGTGTGCAAAACGTGCTGCACCTAGACTGGTGGCATGTTGACCAAATTTCGACGATATTAACCTGCTGATGTTGACAGCGGTATTTAGTGCTCTACAACTATTCATGCTTGGAACTGCAGAACGTCGAGAAGCTTTCTCATGAACGTTTTTTAGAGATCGACTTATGAATATCAAATTGCAACATTACAGTAGCATTACTCACGACTGTGACTGTATCGTCATCATACGAGGTACCTATCTATCTCATCGCTCTCATCGTCTCACGTCTCATCGGATCACACGCTCTCGTCGTCATCCGATCGAGCATGGCATGGCATGGCATGGCATGCAATCGGAAATCGAACGGCATGGATTACATATCTTGGCGTGGGATGGCACGTCCGCGTCCGCGTCCTTTCGTATCCCATCCGTCACCTGAGTCACAGTGTCATGTCACGGGGAATCGGAAATACGACAACAGCAACATGTGACACATCATGTTCCGGAACAAGGGAACATCGACAGCAGAGGGAAGCAGGGAACATCAACAACAGCATCCTGATCCTCCGATCAACGGCAACAAATACAATAGAATACGAGTGACACGCAGTGACAGTATGACACAGCTACTGTTTTATTTATAGGCTCAAGGCTGAAGGCTCGAACACTCCCACACTGACACTCGACTGGCGTGGGACCTGGGATCAACAGTTACAGTAACTCTAATGTGTACTGTAACTATCATTGGTTACCTATGACTAACTTTGACTATCTGTCATATTTGATATTAAATTATGACAGGGGTGTCAGCGGGGGTCTGTAAGGGCCGCCAGGGGGTCTGAAAATCAGTTTTGGCCGTTTTAATCGGCCGTGGAGGCCCCCCTATCGTGACCCCCCTAATTTTTGTGTGCATTCAGGGTTTAGGGTTTAGGTTTGGCAGAATTATGTCAGAATTATGTCAGAATTACGTCAGAATGTGTCATAGTGGCGGCTACGCCGCCGCCGGTGCCGGTGACTGTGGAATTTGAATATGTCTTATGTGTTAAATATGGGCGTGCTATAAGAAACGGCGCAGCCTTAACACCTTAAGGGCGAATTGCCATACTGCTCATACTGATCCTGTTTTCCAGAAACTTATTTTCACGTTTTCGATAATAACTCAAGTTCTAGACATCCATTTGCCACGATTCTTCGCATACCTTGTATTGCGAAACTAGGTGGATGATATGGCACTTCGTTATCACTCGCACCGTATGTGCACACATGAATATATGTAACCCACCATCACCATACTTAAGGAAATTCGATTGAACAGCTGCTGGGGGCATTTTTGGGCATGCGCCATGAACATGACACCACTATTGACTTGATGTTATGAGTGGGCGATGACCTATCATGGTGTATACCAATGGGGGAAAATACCATATCCTTGATTTGAAGCCTTTATAGCACTCTCCATAGAGTACGCTTTTGTCACCTGGCAGCAGAACACCCCTGCACTTTCCACAAAGTCCCCCACTCGATAAACCGAGTTTGGTGGGCATTGCAGGGTTGAGGGACCTTGCCCAAGTCCCCAATATGGGCACTAATACTTCATAAATATCCAATAGTTGACTACCGTGGCAATTATGGATGTTTCCGCCCTCATACTGATCCCATACTGCTAAAAACGAATTCGCCCTTACGGTGTTAAATTACTATGTATATATATATATATTTCATTTAATAAAATTAAAAAAGGGAGGTGGGAGGTGGGAGGTTGCCGTTTTCAGAAAGTACTTTAGAAATTAAATAAATAATTTAATATATTTCATTTTCGTTATAAAAAAGTTTTCAAAAAGTAGCACCTCCCACCACCCAACCTCCCTTTTTTAAAAAAACCAAGGCTCGGTATCGATAACTCGAAAAGTCCGATTAATCGATTAATCAGACTTATCGTTATCAATCGATTAGTTCAAACGAGTTATCATGAATATCATTATCAATCGATTAGTTCGTTGTACTTATTCATATCAATCGATTAGTTCAATTGAGTTATTCATATCAATCGATTAGTTCGATTGAGTTATTCATATCAATCGATTAGTTCGAACACACTTTTCGAATCGATTAATCGATCAATACGATCGCGTTTTGCGGGGCAGCCAACCACCTCGATGATATCGCGGTTTCAAGATACTATCACGATAGCCCCATGATTTCGACTCCGCCAATAGCGGAGTATACTTAATTGATCTCAAGGTCGATCAATAAAGAATCAACTGCTCTTTTGCACCGCATGATCCACCCGATGGTTGGCCGGTTAGACCCTACCAATTTCCGGATCGATATTGCAAATCATTTACCTTTTCCCCCTTGAAAGTTTTTAAAACCCTGTCCGCCCCAACGCAAGACCCAACCCATCAATCAATGCGGCGCCCACCTGCCATGCGGCACCTGCTAGCTCTGCAGGTGTCGAACGTACCTTTAGCGCATGCGGGCAAAAGTGATGCATTCCGATTTGAGAAAGCCAATATATGGGGGCACCCTAGAGCATGTTTTTATGGTTAGTATTAACATACACCTGCCGTGAAAATGACATTTGTTGACTTGAGTGCCTTGTTGCGCTATGAATTATTGCTCGCAATCTTGATGATAATTCAGTTATAACGTACTCTATCTCTTTGGTACTTATCATGATTGTATGATAGTTATCGAGAACTCTCGATGATTATCATGATATATCAGGCCGAATACAATTATTCGTATCAATCGATTAGTTCGTTGTACTTATTCATATCAATCGATTAGTTCGATCGAGTTATTCATTTCAATCGATTATTTTAACTGAGTTATTCATATCAATCGATTAGTTCAACAAGGTTATTCATATCAATCGATAGGGGTTTTTGAATTATCGGGAGTTATTCGATAAGTTCAAAAAATCGCGATACCGAGCCTTGAAAAAAACCGATAGATTTAATGCGGAAAATGAAAAAATAAATTCGATAAAAATGAAAAGTAAATTCAATAAAAATGAAAAATAAATTCAATAAAAATGAAAAATAAATATTAAAAATAATCGATGTGCGGAATGGCGTAGTCTATTAATATATCTATCATATATCTATCATGTTTTAACAAAAAAAAATAGAAAAGGGAGGTGGGAGGTGGAGGGGTTGGGTAATTTCAAAAAGTATTTTAAAATTCACATAAATATATCATTACATTATCTATTGTCATATGAAAAACTTCTCCGAAAAGTAGCACCGCCCACCGCCCAACCTCCCTTTTTATGAAAAATGGGAAAGTAAGAAGATGTAAGAAGATGTAAGTATATGATAAGTAACGGCTGGCGAGACAGGGGGGTGGATTTGGGACTAGCTCTGAAAATCGTGGATAGAACCTTGCCGTCCGTTATTTCAAAATTCTTCATCTATCTATCTATTACTGTACCAATTACGTCATGAATGGTAAAGGCTATAGTAAACCTTATCCCATTAGCGATTAGGTGTGACGAAGCGGCATTGTTATTAGGTTGAACGATGATATCAGATGTTGAAAGCACACGAACGACGCGACGAAGGGCTCCTATTGTGACACACCACAGGTACTCAGTAGAGCTACTAAACGTAAATGAGGCCGTCGAATTCTGCGTGTGTGCATCTGAATCTGACGATCGAGGTATGATTCCAAAGATCAAACCAAGACGGCTTCCAGGAAACTCGTTGGACCTTTCGATGTCGCATATCTAAGAACATTGGACGGCTCCAGTTAGGCATCCCTATCGCCGGGACACGGTCTGTCGATCTTCAAACTATTTTCTTGTAAAAGTATGCCCATTATTTGCTTCGTTTATTCTCAAAAGACTGCAAATAATTTCACTCAAATTCCATAAGCTCTGAGCTCGTACGAATGAATTGACAACCTATTGGTTTTCACGTGCTTCCATTTGCGTGTGTGTGACTAAAAACGTGTTGATTGGGAAGAGACAGTAAGAAGGATGTTGAGTGGCATTCCACTCCAGCAAGGCAGCTTGTGCTTGCAACGACCTTGCAGTCCGAGGGTCAAACGCAACAGTCAGTTTACAGCGTCAAGGAAATATGTCAATGGCAAAAAATACAAGTGTGTCACCTTTGCTGAGTTCAAATCGGATGAACCTACTCCGTCTTTGGAAGATAGGATCGCTTCTGGAGAATTTTCAAGCGCTGGATCCACTAGGGAAAAATGGACCCGTCCCTTTCGCAAGAAGATGGCGGAGTTACCAGGACCAGGTGGGTGTGCTCAACCCCGGGTCGCTTTCCTAGATCTCACACCCTCCTAAATCATCTAATTGAAGAGCACGGTTTTCTTCTATAAGTATTCGTTTAAGTGAGATGTCAAGTCAGCGATTTTATGCGTTCAAGCACTGCATGCTAGCAGTACCCTTGTCTTCGATATTTTTTGAATATGCCCTTAAATCACTGAGCTAAATTTCTTCTGTGGCCTCTCTTACCTCTGCTGTTTGTTCGGTGGCCGCCTTCAGGGAGAGGCATTGCTCTGCAAGTGGCCCGTATCGGGAGAAAGTGGATGGCTAATGCTAACAAGAAAATGCCAGAGGCTCGTGGAGATATCCGAATCATTATAGGAGAGGTGTGGCAACAGTTTCTTTATCAACCTGATAATTGCGGTGTCGCTTGCGTCCAGGGCGACCCCTTGATTTCTGCCCCTCTTTTCCTGATGTGGCGTATGATGATGTGCAGCCGGTTTTTGTGCCACTGTACCGACTATACTTGGCCTACGGTGGAATATTCCGACTCTCGTTCGGGCCCAAGAGCTTTGTGGTGGTCTCAGATAACGAGGCCGCAAAGGAGGTAACCCTTTTGTTTCCTCTTCTCACCGGCTTGGCACTTGTTCAGAGCATCAAATGATTGGAGGCTCTATGCTCACATATCTCGGAACAGTTCTTCCATGTCGTGTTGGTCACAAAAATTCTTGGTATAGCCTGGCCATACAAGTCGCGCTGTAAAGAATATTGACGGTTGCATTATTTTCCCAGAAGTTCAAAGTCGACTCAGCCTCGTTTGCAATGGGGAAGTCACTGACTGATTTCCTACGATACTTGGCTAAGATCTCTGGGAAAATTTTAACGTAATATGGAAAGGCATGTAGGCTGTGAAGCTCTTGACTTGAGGTCTGCTGCTCTTTTACTGGTGCAGGTACTTTTGACCAAGGCAGACAGTTTCTCGAAAGGGTTGCTTGCCGAGATTCTTGACTTTGTAATGGGAACTGGACTTATTCCTGCTGACGGTAAGGCCACTCTGTATCGAATCTGTGTGCTCGATTTTTTATATGGGCCTGCTCAACAATACCTTGCGACTATCTTTCCGTAGAAGCCTCAAAAAGATCTGGCAACATGGTCGCTCCGTTCTAATACCTCAGAAAGTGAGCAGGTGAGGTATGGCGTATTCGCCGCAAAGCGTTGGTCCCGTCCATCCACAAACAGGTGCCGCCGATATCCAGTCTCCGGTTTCAAGGGTTCCCATAATGATCTTAACCTCTTCCCAGCATCCTGCGCCCGTGGTTTGCACTCGCTGTTGCTTTTAAAACTCTGCCTGAGAACAGGCACTGGGAACACGCGCTAAGTCACGGGTCGTATTCCCTTTGGAGGAAGTAAAATTCTTGCGTCCTGACAGAAGTTGAGAGACTCGCACTTGCTTGGCTCAGTACATCGCGGCGATGGTGGATATGTTTGGTGAGAGCGCTCTTCACGGCTGCAAGACGATCGAAAAGGTTCGTATACTCCTTTCTCTCAAAATTGAGCCTATTGGTGCACCTATTCCCTACAGTTCCACATCTTGTCCATATGAATGTGAGACATCTGCCCCTGAACAAGCACACCGCTAACAGCAACGTTCTCCACTTGTCCATATGAAAGTTAGGAACCGTTCATCAAGCTTCTTGCGTCATCTGACTTCTCTTTGTACCGGTTACCAAGCTCTTATTTATCAATCTAATGCAGGCTGCAGCAAAGGGGGAGAAGGTGGAAATGGAGAATTTTTTTTCGAAATTAGGACTTGACATTATCGGGAAGGCTGTGTTTAACTACGATTTCAACTCCCTAACGAACGATGACCCCGTAATACAGGTGAGTACCAAGCTTTGCTCGACATCCTGATTTTACATACTTGTTGCCATAAACTCTTACACACCTTCTTGCATATTCGAAACTTCACTCTTCATCCTTCTCCACACTTTCAATCCCCAAAGTGCACTCAGTCACGTACAGTAAAATAGGCTTGTAGACAACGAGTGCTTGTCATCCTAGCCCCTCCTGTGCCCGACACGTGAACACATACAATCTCCGTGCCTCTTGCACTCCGACACGTGTGTATGTGCAGTCCCCGTCCCTCATGCAACAACACGTTCCTGCATTGTTCGTCCCTCCTGAACGGACAGATGTATGCTTGCTGTCTCCATCCCTCCTGTGCCCACATATGTGCACACGCAGCCCCCGTTCCTTTTGCACCCACACGTGTGCATAGAGTCTTTTTGGGTCACTGGTGTATTGCACCATGCCATAAGTGGCGATAGAGGGCTCCTGTGGCAGTCATGCCTAGTCACGGGTATATCTCCAGGTATCTTTTGAGTTGAAACTCTCGTCACCTACTCCTCCCTTATTTTCTCGGCCCTTGAGGCTGCCTGCAAAACATGCTCCAATATGCTTTGCACTTGAGGCATAAAACGTAAGACACGAATGTGCGCCCGATAGATATGTGCACGAGTTCCAGGAGGTGAGCTGCCGACCCCCACAAGTCAGCGAGGTCACCCTGCTCGCAGGCTGAAACTTGCTGGAACTTGTGAGGTCATAAAGCAGTGGATTGGCTGTGCGGGCCACGTCTGCAGGCCGTGTATACGGTTCTCCGTGAAGCAGAGTACAGAAGCATCACGATTTTGCCTTACTGGTGCGGTCATCCGAGGCCTCCGAAATGATGCAGCAGCATTCTCTCGCTCTGCGGACCCTTTGAGTCGTCGGGTTTAGAGACCATGAGCGCCTTACACAACAAGGAACATATCTCTTTTCACCTAACTCGGAGTTTCTTTGCCGTTTGAACGTTTTATTATGAAATCTGGTTGATTCTGTGTTTGAGCATCAGTATCGCAGCCTGTTCAAAGCAGCTAAAGGACTTCACAAAGAGTGGTGTATAGTCATGGAGTATCTATGTTTTTACCAGGGCAGATTGATATGTTACATATTATTCAGGACGTCGTTGAGAGACTTTGGTCGGAGGCTCTATCTTATAGCTACTGTACACATCCACTTGCAACCGTATCAAGGCCTATCCTCCTGAGATGGCCAGTGGTTTACAACAGGAAAGTGCCACCACTACGTTGGGTCGTGCCACGTCAGCGCAAGGTAGCGAAAGCGTTGGACATCATTAATGAAACTTTGGACCGGCTAGTGGCGCGTTGCAAGAAGATGGTGGAGGAGGAGGACCAAGAGTTCATGGAAGAGTATCTGAATAAGGCAGACCCGTCGATTCTGCACTTTCTCATCGCTTCCGGCGAGGAGGTCTCCTCCAAGCAGCTTCGTGACGACCTTATGACTCTACTCATTGCGGGCCACGAAACCACTGCAGCAGTGAGACACCCTGTGCACTATATCGTTGCACTTCTGCCCTGCTTTTCCCTTGTGACGACACCTCGGAAAGTGGTGCGCTTGTGCGGCTGCTGGCTCAGTGGCGCGCTGCTGTGCTCTTGTCGGGCAGCGGTGCGCTTGTATTTTCCTGCCGGTGCATGCTTATACTGAGGAAGGCGCAGTGCATGCCAGCATTCTCTGCGTCGTGCTCGGTGTTCACTGCTGATGCACATGTATTTGTCGAGAATCCGAGCCCAAAGGTTCAGACAATCAGGGACCTGCCCGTCTGCACTGTCCGGAGCTCCCACCGTCTTCTTCATCGCAGTATATACAGCAACTAGAGAGCCATAGCAAGGCAACATGGTCAGCAGCAAAGACCAAGGGGAACCTTTCATGCACTAGATAGGCTGCACAGCGCAGCCGGGCAAGTGCTCACCCTGTAGCAAGCTCGATCATCACTGTCTAAGTCAAATTCACTGTCGTCCCAGTCTACACAGCAGTCCGTTCGCACATGGTGTGACTCGGAGTCATACTCATAAGGCAAGCTGCATAGTCATTGCCAGATTGTACAGTTTTGCACATTAGCGGGCTGCTAGATTGTGATGCATGTGCAGCATTGCACATCGGCCAGACTGCCAGATTGTGATAACACTTCTGACGTGCGTGTACAGCGTGGCACATTTATGTGAAGGTTGGTTGAGTACGATGCTAACTTTGTATAGAACTTATATTTACAAGCATTGGCAAGGCCAGTCACGCGTTTTCACTTCCACAGCTTTCCTTTTGGTACTTGAGCGGCTTTGTGCGCCAGAGTGATTTCAGGCATCCAACCGAGCAGCAATTGCATCTATGCCAGCTGCCATTCTCACTCTGCTGTTCTCTTGGCTTTGTTTGTGAGATCTGTCAGGTGCTGACCTGGACCTTTTACTTACTTTCACAACATCCAGAGAAGATGCAGCGCATCCAAGAGGAGGTGCTTCCCAGAAATGATTTCTGAAAGTCACAGAAAGTACAGATTTTGCAGAGGACACCATCCAAGTGCTCTTTCGCCCCTGGCCATGACAATGTGATTGTTTGTTTCCTGGCACCGCATACTTACTGGCTGTAATGCTCCGCGGAGAAAGCCCACATGATGGTGACAAGGATTTGTGGGGTGACTGCTGCACAAGTAGGCGGGTAGATGAATCATTTCGAGGGCAGCTTTTGTGCCACACCCACAACAGGCCACACTTCGGGAGCAGACTCTGAGGGCAGCCTTTTGCCCCTCCTAAGTTAGTGGCCCAACGGAGCTTAGCTGAGCTCAAGTACCCAAGGCACATCAGTTAACCAAGCATCTGTTCCTAGTGCCTCAGGCACGGACACAAACAAGAACAGCCGATGCTTGAAATATGGGGGCAGAGATGGCTATGCTTACTTAGGCTCTGTATGGGGTGATCATTGGGTGATCGGGAGAGTGCATTATTTGACGGTCGAAAGTAGAAATTTGATCAGTAGGAGAGGAGGGAAGGGGGGTGATCCAGTTGGGGTAGTGGAGGTAAGGAGCAGGTTGGAGGAGCATTGGTTGGGTTTGTTTTAGTGACATTGTGAGGGGAGTAGAATTAGCAAGGCTGGGCTGTGGAAAAAGTAGCGAGATTCGCCCCTGTGTATGATTAGGTGAGGTGGTTGGGAGGCGAGGAACATGTTCTTGATGGGAATAGTGCTTGTGTAGGATGACACTTTTCCTGTAGCAAGGCTTCATTATTCCATCATATTACGGAATCTTTTGAATGAGCTCTGTTTGAGCAGATGAGTGTCATCACTCCATGTGCAGGTAGATGATGTTCTTGGCGACCGTAAACCATCCTTCCAGGACCTCCGTGAGCTTGCATACACCACGCGTGTAATCAATGAGGTTTGACTATCACCTTTCCGATTTCTCCAACCACACCGGTTTACGTGTGTGCCTCGCCAGGCGGATACGGGGAAAGGGTGTGGGCAAATCCCTCACTTGCCTGAATCTTTGGAGTTTGAGTGATGGACGTGTGCTTGTTGCATGGCATGACTGATTGGACACCGAGCAAGCCCTTTGTTGTGATTTGCTTGTTGTGGTGGTTGGGCCTTCGGGCGCTCCTCGCATCTCTAAGTGTGTGCCCTTGCCGAGGTGGACCCAGCACTTGCTGGAGGACTCGGGAGATCCAAAAGAGGGGTACTGTAGCCTGTATATGAATGGAGACTGCCACCTGTTAGAAGTGGGTATGGAGATGTGGCTGTCCCCATTCAAAACAAGGCCTGAATACCTCAGATCCATGATGTCAATACCTGTCGATGAGTACAGCTGCAATTCCTGTGGTACCTTTCACGCGGGTGCTACTTCTAGGGGAACGCGGCAGACTATCTCAAGTTGCTGCAACGAGGGGCAGCGGGGGATGACATCCACACATTGTGTCCTCCTTTGATTTTTGTGGCAATCACCTTGTATGTGTCGATATTTTCCCATCCGATGTCGGTGCTGGCAGTATCTGTTAGACATGGTATTACAGAAGGTTATAGGGGAGACCGTGGGGTTTGCGCACACCGCAGCTGTGTTTCCCGGTCATCCACTTGACTGTGCCTCGGCCAGAGCACCGACGTGCAATCTTATCATGGGGGAGTTGCGGTGCTGCGTTGCACAGATCCCCAACGTCCCCACACTTTCACTTTTGCGACTAGGTTCTGTGTGTGGTGTCTTGTCGCGGCCCTGCCCTGTTCCTGCATGCTCCTCTCATCCACTGGGACTATGGCGGGCTGGCTTTGGGATGCGTGCCTTCTGCCAGTTCAAAGTGTGGCCGAGCCGGTGTGGCTGCATCCCATGGATCTATGTTTCATGATTTTGTGTGGCTTCACCGCTGATTGCTGCGTGTGGCTCCGGTCCTCCACACAGGGAATGCGCTTGTATCCGCAGCCTCCAGTGCTGATCCGCCGCACCGTGCAAGATGTCAATATAGGGGGCTATGAGGTAAGATCAGTATGTGCACTGCCTTATCTGTAATTTCAAGATATCTAAGCACGCAGCTGTTTCCTGTTCCGCCGCCGCAAGCTCGTCCGCTGCGACATTCCTCAACTGCATATGCTGTCACACCTTGCCCTGCCGCTGTTGCATCTTGTGTTGGCATGTGGCATGCACGCTTAAATCGCTAGAGGAGAAAGCGAGGGAGTATTGGATGCGAGCATGGTTTGAGAGGAGGCTGTGGTGTATGGATGTGCATGCTGTGCTATCAGCTGGAGGCGGGCACAGATATGTTCATTTCGGTTTGGAACCTTCATCGATCACCTTCCTTGTGGGCGCGCCCTGATGAGTTCCTACCGGAACGCTTCGGCATGGACTCGCCTCTACCCAACGAGAATACAGGTAGGGCCTCCCTCAGCATCTCAGTGTGTGTTTTGCTGATATTCGTCTTTCAGGAGTTCATGACTGCATTGCTGTGATGATGGTGGGGTCCTTATGTCCGGGGGCATGGGAGTGGGAGGGGGTGTCGGACCCAACTCAGTCCCAGTTCAGGCAGGCGGAGATGTTGGAGGGGCGGATTCCAGAGGGGAGCAGTCAGAGTGCATTTCCAGGGGGACAAGCGGAACTGGAAGGATGGCGCCACGTCCCTTGAAGAGTGTGCTAGGCAGTTGGCGGGATGAGCAAGCCACTGGGTGGCGGGGTAAGGGCGAGGAGGTGGATACTGTGATCGGGGTTAACGCTCAGGTGGACCAGTGAAGCTTAGGGGTCCCGTTTTTCGCTTGTGAGCTCCGGAATATCCGGATAAGCGCACCGAAGTGTGTTCTGAATCCGTTGATCCCGGGTATGCGTACATAGTACAGCCGGCCTTCTGTGGCTATATGGTGCCAAGGGAATCGCTTCATGGATAATCGCAGACACAGCATTGGGGGCAGAGGTGGACCTGCGTCTGTGGTACAGCTTCAGTGTGCAGACAGAGCAGTCGTAGAGCCGCTCGCGTGGCAAGATGGGGCAAGTGTTAAGAATGGGTGGCTGCAGAAGCACTTGGCTGCCAGGGGCTCAGATTCTAGATGCGTTGCGAAGTGGGTTGCCATGCATTTCAGGGTTTTGGGGGGCCATGCATTGGCACGTTAGTATTTGGTGTGGCTCGGGGGGCGCCTAGAGAGCGCAGTGAGAGCTCACACCAGGGGCTTAGCTCAGACAGCTCTGAAGGTATATTTGACCTTGGTTTCGGTGGGGCGATTTTAGTGGACGGGCAGAGCACTCTGACACCCTCCTCAGAAGGCTCAGCGGGGCATGGGATTCTAGTGGACGGGCAGAGCACTCACAGACACCCTCCTCAGAAGGCTCAGCGGGGCATGGGATTCTAGTGGACGGGCAGAGCACTCACAGACACCCTCCTCAGAAGGCTCAGCGGGGCATGGGATTTTAATGGACGGGCAGAGCACTCACAGACACCCTCCTCAGAAGGCTCAGCGGGGCATGGGATTTTAGTGGACGGGCAGAGCACTCACAGACACCCTCCTCAGAAGGCTCAGCGGGGCATGGGATTTTAATGGACGGGCAGAGCACTCACAGACACCCTCCTCAGAAGGCTCAGCGGGGAATAGGAGGTCTCGTCTCAATTTCCAGAGAGTTCCAGAGATTTCCAAAATATTTCTTGAATTGAGTGTTGGATCCCTTGATCACGCATGTGCATGTGTGTTGTCATTTGGATATTGCTGTGGACGAAGGTGGCCACTCATCATCCTCAATTATAGGTGCATGGCCGTATTAGTGCTTGGAATTCACACGTTCCGCCATGCTCGACGCTTAGCATGCGGCAGGCAGATGCATCGGAGCGTTGCGGCACATTGACGGAACAAGTGCATGAAAGTATTAGAGCTTGGCTTCATGGTATTTGACTAAGTGCGTATTGGCTTGGGGTATGCTGTACCTCTCTCTCTTGAAAATTCCCCATGTGATTGGCTAACGTTCAATTGTTGTGCCATCGTCCTCCCGGGTGCTCCCACTTCCCTTATTGTCCCCAGAAAACTTCCGGTATATTCCTTTTGGAGCAGGGAAGAGAAAGTGCATCGGCGACCAGTTTGCTCTCTTCCAGGCAGTCACAGCGCTTGCAATGCTTGCCCGGCGCTTTGACTTTGAGCTTGCTGAGGACTCCCCAGCTGTGGGTATGACCACCGGGGCCACCATTCATACCACTGAAGGGTAGGAATCCATGAGCCCATCCACCCTTCTACTGCTCTTCCTCGCATCCCCCGTTTTTTCTTTCAGGATATCCCTCTTTGAATTTGTGCTTTTCAGCTCTGCTGATGAGAATGGTTGCATGGTTGATTTGTGGTGCTACAGGCTTTTCCTGACAGTTACACCTAGAAATAGAGAGGAGGAAGTGAACTCTAATAATGCCAAGGCAACCCAACGCCAAGTGGTTGTTGTACCATACGAAACTGAAAAGATAAAAACCTCTGAAAATCCTGCTGAGACTCGTAGTATCAAGTCATAGGTGAGTTAGAGAGGTGCTCACAGCATCAGTAAAATCCTGCAAGCAGCGCAACGTGCTGAAAGCCAAAAGGAAGCTGCATTCATGGCGATGCGCGTATGGTGAATCCCTCTTGTGCTCTGAAATATGGGCTACCGTAAGAACCTCGCACTTATGCCAATAAGCTTGTCGGAGTCTATAGCGTCACAATCCTACACATACCCATGCTGGCTCCATCATTTCTAATATTGGAAGCGCCACAGGATTTCGATATACATCCGTACAATAACGCAAGGTAATGTATGTGTGGTGGTTTTTATGTCGATGTTCTCAAGTGGGTTCATGTGCAACATTTTTGCTTGCTATCGTACAGTTCAATCTCGTAGGGAGATTGCTGTCATGCTTTTTGTTGAAGAGTATTTGTGTAGATGGACTTGGCGACGAGGGCTCAGCATAGAACCTACATTATAGAGGGGAGGCTGACCTCTGCGCCCCTCTAGTACGCTTAGCATGGTTTTTGGTCGTACAATGGGTGTACTTTGACATGGTACCTGAGAAAAGCGGAATGAACAGGCAGCAGAAACATACAATGTGCTGAATCGTGTCGTGTTTGCTGTATCCATGCAAGACTCTGTAAATTGTTTTTCTCCAAGTAGGTAATATTACGGGCATGTCACTAAGAATCTGCCGATCGATCGTGATGAGTGGACCATTTTATAGCTGCCCCCTGGACATTTTATGGCCTCTGCGCCTTTTGTGTAGCTGTCGCAGGACCCCCGAAACTCCTTGTTCCTTTTGAAGGCAGGGAGTTTCTGGAAGATTTCTCGAGTGCCCTCACATTGAATCCGGACTGCGTGAGGGAGATCAGTGTGTGCAATATTGCATATTTTGTAGCTCGGGAACACAATACATATTGTGGTGTAGTGTGAGTTCATAACATAAAACATATGCTACACTTTTAGAAAACAGATTCTATCTCCTCAAGATTTCTTAACCTCGTCGGTTTTCAAAACAAAATGTCCTGTGTAGACTGTATTTTGACCGACCGATCATCGTCACTAACAAGATCGATAGAACGTTCAAGCACACATTATTTTGGTTGTATGTGATTTTTCGTGCTTTTGCTCTTCTATGGAAGGGTGGCACTTTTTCAAGGCTCCTAATCGGTTTAACAGATATTTCGATTAATCGATATATATATATCGGTTTTTATCGGTATCGATCGATGTACCGGGCACTCCGGTAGCTTCGAATACACTTGTAACAAAACACACACACACACACACACATATATATATATCATATAAGCATACATTGAAGTACATATAGCAAACTATTCAAATAACTTGATAACAAACTATGAAAATTAAGAAAATCGCATCAAATTTAAAAATTCGCCATGACACGTCTACTAAAGCCTTTTGTTAAAAATCTCCGAAACTAAAATTCTTTATAAAAATAAAATACTTAAAGCTTTGCACCTTTTGAGCGAAGCACGGCGAAAACAATGTTTGCTAACTCTTCTGGAGCTGCTTTTAAAAGAGAAGTGCTAACAGAGTTCACTGCAGGCACTACTGTTTCTGGCGCGACAGCCTGAGCCTCGGTCGTGGCAGCACGGGCTTGTGCCTCGGCACCAGGAACAAAATATTCTGCCTGCTGTCTCGGTGGAGTAACATTCATGACAGGTGTGGTCATGGTGACAGAAGACAGGATGTCCTCAACCCCGAATCCCGCACAGAGATTATACTGATAAGGGGCGTGTGTCGGCACTTCTTCAGTTGCCAACTCAGCAGTTTCACTAACATTCGCTGTGCCACTCGGTCCAGCTTCATCTGCATTCAGAGAAACTCTCCCACGCTCTGCCATCACCTCTGCCTGCGTGTCAGAAAAATATCTGCTATCTTTAGGAACATTCTGCCGTGCCTCGTAAACCCGCCTAGTCTGCTCTTCTTCAGTGTCAGACACGTCAGATTCTTCATATGGCATTTGCCTGATCTGAGTGTCCGAGTTCACAATCTGGTTATTAAAATACCTGCACAGACAGTCAGATTCAACAATGTTAAAATCCAACGATACATATGCGAAACTCAAGATGTGAAGGCGCATAACGATCCGGCCCACGTTGAGTACGTGGGCCGGTGAGAGACATTCACTCGTGAGTGCCGGTTCACGTTCAGTATGTGCGGAATTCAAAATTCATGAATCTCTAGAATTTAGAATTTATACCTGGATAGATCGAAATAGGAGGTCGAACTCGGGAACAAGACGTTGGTGATGTCCGTGTTCACAGTTAACGCGGGCATGATAACCATGTTCCACAGACTCTCACAGCGCTCCTCCGACAGTCCACGCCCGTCAGTGATGAAGTCGGTACAGAGCACATACTTGCCAGACCGTACCATGCGTTTTAAAGTAGACTTAAAGCTCGCGAACTTCCTCTTCACGCGGAAACGTCGGGAAAGATCTGCCTTCGCGAACAAATTGTACTTCGTCAACTCCATCCGCCCTTTCAGCTGTGAAAAACCGTAAAGAAGGTACGTGTCCAGCCCGGCCTTAATGTCTGCTTCGCTGACGTTCTTGTTTCGGATAATGGCGTCCTCCAATCTCTGTACATTCTTATGGCAGTAGCTGATCATCCCGAAACGTGTGTGTACCTTATTCTTGTATGTAAGATATTTGACGACAAGATTCCAGTTCGACTGACGGTTGACACCTTCCCATCCGAGTGCAGACTTCAGGGCAGCGTGAATGGCCTCCTTCTTGTTGTTCGTGCCGCCGTCAGTACACTGCGCGTGCCAGTGGCCTTCTTCATCCCCTTGCTCGTAGACACACGTCATGTAGTCCAAGACCCCCTCCAGATAATCAGCTCCCTTGTGGAACTCGTCCTCAGGTAAATCTGTAACCAGTTTCGAAAACGTGATGCTGAACTCGTGATAACAATCTGCAGCTGGTTGCTTTGATTTGGGTGCACGCTTGGCTTTGCTGCGGGTAGAAGTAGTTCCAGTGTATTTACGCTGTGCTGACTTCCGCGCTGCTGCTGTTCGTGCAGGTCGGGGAATAATGTCGAAATCAGAATCATCAGCGTCCTCATCGTCGCTCCTGTATACATCCAGGTGAGTTTCTTCCTCATCAGCGTCTTCATCTTCGCTGCTAAGTACGAGATTCGACTGCCGTACACATGTACGTTTCTGTCGCATCGTCTGCATTCAAAATTAACCGGTCAGTGACATGTTTCCTTTTGGCGGCGCAGGAATTCTGCAATCTTCGTTTGGCGGCGCACCTTTTAATGAAAGGGATTCCCCTTTCGCCAGCAATAGTCCTTGTTCGGGTGCCAGCGGTAGTGGCATTGGCTCCTTCACGTCAAACACGCAGACAATCTGATTGCATAAAAATGTAAACGTGTAGAATTGCCCATCATAATTTCTGTATTCGACTAGTACTTGCTGGGTATTGTACAATATTTTTTGAACTCTGCCGTAGACTACTGTTTCTTGCTCTTGCCTTGTAACATTAACTCCCCTTCTAAGAATGGCTGCAGTGAACACCACGATGTCTGTGATTGCAATGTCAGTGCCGTTGTTGTCGATTGCCTTAGGCCTCTTGAACTCGATTGATAGTTCTCTAGCTATAGTTAACGGTTTCCCCCTAGCGTTGTCCTCACGCCGTTTCCGGAGGTATTCCTTTTGAGCTAGTGCACGCTGCCTCTTAATACTTAACAAGTGTTCCATTTTTTAAAAACTGGCTCCGATTCAGCCTCAACACAAGCCATACGCATAAACATATTCTTGCCACAAGATAAGTTCACCTCAGACCCATACACAACGACCAAAGCCTGTTTGAAAATCCACTGTCCGCAGCAAAAGCACTCCCAATAATGTTCACTAACAGTGTCAATAGAATAAACATTTGGGCTACCTGAGTCGACGCTGCCCACGCTAGGAGGTTGATACATCTTGTCAGTTGGTTAGAATGAAGTCGTCGTCGCTTGCTAACTGTCAGTTATCATAATCAGTTGACGCTGTTTGAATATCTGTCAAAATGTCATTGGTTCATTACAATTCAGAAATTTTAATTGGATCCGAACGCCCTTTTAGGCTAAGATCAAAGATTGCATAATCTGTTAATTGGCTGAATTATTATCATTGTGTAATGTTCATTCTGTGTCACCTACAAATCAGCCAGCAAATAGCCATGATCATCAGCCACCATCAGCCACCATCAGCCATGCATCATTATCATCATCCACCATGATTATTTTACCTAGGTCTAAGGCAAAGCTATCAAATTCTGAAAACGAATACAAGCCGAAACGCCCGCAAATTCTACTTTTTCGCCATGGCCCTTTGCATGTGTGTCAAAATAAACACCTCACAACACTTACATCACTTAAAATTCACAAATACACATGAATTCCTCCGCGCGCGAGTGTCATAAAAAACACCGAAAACTTGTTGTGGGACATATCGTAAAACTTTCAATATATCTCTAGGTGCTGTATACCGACATCTCTGTTCGTTGACTAGGTTGTTGTTATTTCTTGTCTTTTCAATAATGCCGTCTCTCACGATCGTTCCTGAATAAGTAGACGTTCTGCCTACGTGATATTCCCTAACCGAACGTGAACGATCTCGATCTAGCATTTCGGTCATACTGAGTTACTTCCCCAATGTTCCGATGACACAGTCGTTCAGCTATGATTCTCTCGATACGGTTCGATACCCGGATCTCTCTCGTTTCGTATGTACCTCCGGGTACAACTCCCCCTTCCTTAAGGGGTGGCTATCCCCTGATTCACCCACTTCACATTTGTATCGGCAGTGGAATCAACTACTAGGAATCAGCATGGGCACTAGACTTGAATTGACAAGGCGTTTCTTTTTCGGTTCTTGGGTCCTTGCCCTTTCATTTGAGCAAAGGTCATCTGCGTGGCCACTTCGATTTCGTCGCGGGACGTTGATTGCGCCTCCTACCGCTGTCGCGGTCGGGCACTGTTCACCTGTTTTACTCGAGCAGCAAGTTCTCACCAGGGTGGATCTTTATGTCGATCTCGCCACACTCGCTGATCTTCAGATGATGGAACAGATGGTAGAGCAATGGACCCGGTATGGGATACACCGCGTGTGATTTACCCGCGCCTGGTTGTGACGGGTGGGGCAGCGGTGCGGTCTCAGGGTGTCCGCCAGTGGCCCACTTGCACGCACAGGGGTTCTCTGATGTGCACTCCAGTAATGGCTGCGGTGGCGGCGAGTCCGTCCAAATGCAAGGTGGTTTCCGATAGTGTTCATCATACTTACAGTAAGTACAAAACAGGGGTGGGGGTAACTGGCTGACTTCCGGTCGCAGTCGCAGGGCGTTCGGGTAACGTCCTGTAGGGTTTTCCAGAAACCAGTGTTTGGGCTTCAGGTACTCGATGATATCCAGCGTGCGTTGCACGCACGCGTCTGCCAACACCAGATCTGGGGGTCCTCCCGTGGTGCGTGCTTGACTGTACTGTGTGCATGGTGGGTTGGCCCACACCACATCGAAAAATCCAGGTCCGTACTGTCTGGGGTCCCAATCCTCCACTGCTGCAATGTGTGTGGACTGCCACGCTGGAGCAAAAGGGCCCATATTGGGACATGTCCCAATATGTGTCGGACACATATTGGGACACTTGGACACATATTGGACACTTGGACACATATTGGGACACTTTGACACATATTGGGCGCACTTTGACACATATTGGGACACTTTGACACATATTAGGACACTTTGACACATATTGGGCCAATATGTGTCAAGGTATCCCAATATGTGCCTCGATCGTTCCAAAACATGAATCGACTGTTCCACGTGCGAATATCATATACGTGGCGGCATTGATTTCACAGAAAGTGTATTAAAATTGCTATTCGTCCGACATAAAATGCGAAAGGCGGGGAAATGCAAAGAGCGCACCGCTTCATGTAAGGGAAGAAGATCGACGCTTACCCGTCTCCATTCGGCGGCCGTCATTTCCATTCGACAGCGCGCCACGTGATTCGCCGCATGTTTCACCGTCCGATCGGACCCCGATCGGATGGCTTTGCGCATCTGATCGCCGGAGAGCCGCAAGACGCTGCGAGAGTCTCCGGGTGTCGATTTCTCGGTGTGCGCTATCAAACACCGGACGGCCGGCGCGTTGCCCGCCGCGCACATCTCGGAGATCAACACCTCGTCGATCTCGGCGCCGTAATCGATGAGCGCGTTCCATAAGGCCGACGAATTTCCGGGTGTGCTCATGGCCAGATTCAGCATCGAGCGGGCCGCGTCGTCATCATCGTCGGCGGCTCGCGTCCACACCACTCGCGATCGGGTTTTTCTGCAGCACCAAAAAACAAACCATCAACATTAAATACACGCGCGGCTTTGAATATACATCGTCGAAATACGCGTTATAGATGGCGGTCATCTCACCGTGGCAAAATTCTCATGAGCTTGGCCATTTTTCGAATCCTCGACCGTTCTGAGACTCCGAGGGAATTGCGACAAATCTGCGACAATCGCGACCCACAAAAAAATCAGCGGGATTCCCGGAGTTTGCGAATATTGTAAAAGCGCACGCACCTCTCGCACGACGTCTCCGTACCGATCGAGTCTCGAGATCGAGGAAATGTAGCCATTGAGATGTAGGATTCCTGCCCAAACATTCGCGCATCAGTCAATCGGTGATCCGTCGACGATTTCTCGATTCGATCGATCGTTCTCGTCTCCGCGCACCTTTATTGCGCACGCGAAGGGCACGGCGGCGCGCCAACCGCGCGTGTTGTGTCGCTGAAGATATGGTGAGTGGCATCTCGAAAACACGCGAAAGTTGATAATGATACCAGCCCACCCTCGAGCTTCTATTTATTCTTGTGGCCGTCTCCGCGACCGTTTTTGCGACCGTCTCCGCGACCGTTTTTGCGACCGTCTCCGCGACCGTTTTGCGACCGTGCGACCGTCGACCGTCTCCGCGACCGTTTTTGCGACCGTCTCCGCGACCGTCTCCGCGCCCGTCCACATATATACCGTCTCGCGCGCGTCCATCGCGTATTACAACTCGACAGAACATGGCGAGCGCTGAGACTCTCGAGGATCTCAAACTGCCATTTCTTATTCGCGAATGGGTCATTCTACCGGTCGACGCGGCGTCATTCGACTTCGGTGCGAGCGGTGACGACGACACCGCTTTTCTTTTCGACGATTTCGACGTTAAGCCGCGCGTCGCGCGAATCGAAGTCGACTCGCGCTGCGGCGGTGAGTTTTCACGCGCGAATCTCTCGTTCGCGTTGTACTTCTGCTGTCGCTGTAACCGATATTCACACTCGACGGTGCTCGGGTGCGCCCCGTCTTCCCCAGCGTGTGACATACTCAGGTACAAAGTGAGCGACGCGCAACGCGAGCTCACTCGCATCCGAGAACTTTTGGAGCAACGAGAAGATCGCGCGTTCGCGTGTTGGTCGATGCAACGGACGTGTCGGAATTTCGGCCTGCGTGTAGCGTTCTTCGTGGATGCCGACCCTCGACACGTGATCGCGAACCCTCATCGAAACTTACCCGAGATCGACCACGCCATATACATGGTGGCTTTTTACAGCGCGAACGATGGTCGCGTCGGTCGCTTCGAATTGGACCTGCCGCATATCGAGCATCGTATCTTTCTACGACGCGCGCTGTGCACATTCGCCGTGTTATATCAAAGGAGATACTACAATCGGGTATTGCGATCGTGTTACTCACGACTGATGCGTACGTACGATTTCCAGCCCGCCAAGAACATTTACCATCTGAACTCGTGTCTTAATCAAGCGAAATACAGCGGAATCATCACACGCGATCCGCGGAACAAGTCGACTCCGATTTCATTCCGCTATTCGGGGACGTATGCTCATGGGAGCGAAGGCGATGTCGCTCGCGAAGGCGACGGCGAGGTCATCACTGTGCCAGGGGCACGACGACAGATGCTCGGAGATATGTTTTTGACTGAACGTGCAAAGGTACACAATTCGGATTTTTATAATATACTGGATCAGGGCCAGATTGAGGTACAAACGATAATTCGGTTCCGAGTTCTGAAGGCTAAACACTTCTCAAGTGCTCTACTTATTCACTCGTCACTCAGGTTGCAGGGTCAACCACTCGAGAGCCGATGTCACACTTCGGCTCAACGTTCAGTTCCCGATCCGATCTCATTTCTAATTCCGATTCGTCATTCTCGATTCAGATGTTATGCCGACAGGCTGACACGATGACTGCCCCACAGTACTGTCATACTACTGTACTGTCATACTGTCATACTGTCATAGCGTCATACTGTCATACTGTCATAACCTTAATATCTGATATTCGATTTCATTGTCTTTTCAACCCCGATGCGAATCTGACCATTCTTCGAGGGTCTGACTGAGTTCCACGATGACACCCCCCACAGTACTGTCATACTACTATAGTGTCATACTGTCATACTGTCATAGTGTCATAGTGTCATACTGTCATACCCCGGACATCTGGTATTCATTCTCATCGTGATTTCAAGCCCAATTTCACTGTCATCGTGCCAATCCCAGATTACCCCCGATGACACACATACGGACGCATAGGCATATCGGCTCACGCTGTGCCTCCGGGCACAACTCTCCCCCCCTTAGGAGTGGTCTACCTCCTGGGATCACTCCGCTAAGGTACCCATCTAAGTTCCGGTTCTTAGGTTTTCTGGTTCCTTGCTGTTTCCAGTTCTTAGGTTCTCTGGTCCCTCTTCGAGCATAGTTTGCCTGCCGCTACCAGGGCACCACTTTCAAGAAGAAGGGTGCCACTTGGAATCTAAAGCGGGTCTTCAGTGTCGCGGAGGCGTAAATGTCGGAAAAGTTGTCGTAGCAGGAGTGCTGGCACGGGATATACACTCGCAGATCGACCTGCTCCAGTCTGCTGCGGGTGAGGTCCAAGCTGAGCAGTCTCTGGATGAGCACCGGTTGCCCATCTGCACGCACACGGTGTTGAAGTAGTACAGCGTAGCAGGGGCGAGGGTGGTGCTGAGTTCGTCCATATGCAGGTGGGTTTCATGTACTGAGTACCGTACATGCAGTAGGTACACACCAGCGGTGGGGGAAGCTGGCGCATCATAGGGCGAAGCCGTAGCGCGTTAGGGAAGCGACCTCTGGGGTTTTCCATGAACCAATGTTTTGGCTCCAGGTAGTCAATGATCTGCAATGCTCGTCGTACGATTTTGTCAGCCTGGGGAAGGTCAGGGGGTCCACCAGTGGTGCGCGCTTGACTGTACTGCCTGCAGGGGGGACTTGCCCAAACAACATCGAAGAATCCAGGCGGGTATTGTCTGTAGTCCCATTGCAGGATGTCACACACATGAGTGGGTTGCCAGATATGCCCGGAGTCGAGGGTCACTACTGAAGCGGAGGGGAAGCAATTTAGGAATTCCCTCTCTACTGAGCCAGTACCGCTGAAAAGTACGAGAATCCTGGGCGTGCGGGTTGTTTTTGCCTGTATTGCCAGCAGCTCTGTCACCAGTGCCAACGACCCATCTTCCACGCGCTCTTGGCGTTCCCACGGCAGGGGGATATCATCTTCCATCTGTTCGAGCTGGTCCAGTTCATCGCAGGGATTAGTGATGAGGTGGGCCAGTGTCATTCCGGCTTGAGCGGAGTGGCGGCCACGCTGCTCGCGTCGCCGAGTGGCTTCGTCGCGGACTTGCGCTTCCATGTGCAGTCTCGCTTGCTCGAATTCACGAAGTTGTTGAAGTGGACTTCCGCGTTCAAGTTTGTCACGCGTGCTCCATTGGCCGTGAGCTTTGGAGTAGCCAGTCCAGCGAACCTTCCACTCTTCCACCTCCTTTCCTCGCTCAGGACCTGTGAACCACTTTGGTGAGGCCACCTCACGAAAGTGGTGCACGAAAGTGGTTTTCCACTTTTGTGAATCACCAAACCAGGTTTCGTGATTCACCAAAGGGTGCGGATCTTCACCAAAGTGATCTCGGTCGATGCGAATACTAAAGTCGCGGATCGATGGAAAGATCTCGACGAGGCGCATCTTTTTGTCCAGAAATCGAGTATTCGCATCGACCGAGTACACTTTGGTGAGCCAAAAACCCTTAATTCCACTTTCGTGAGTACCTTTCGTAGGGGGGGCATCCCTTAGGGCTTCTAGGGTCGAAGGGGGTAGAGAACCGATTTTCACTCTCAAGAGTGCTTCGAACCGCAAGATTCACAGTTTAGAGTTTTCAATCTGGCGGTGAAAGCAGAATTTTGCCTAGGGTATAAATCTTATAATTCAACGTTACGATTTTGAAGATCTCTGGGAAGATAGCTTCCAGGTCATTATAGCACCTGGACATTATGACCAATAACCAAATGCCTTGTGGGAATCCTTTTTTTTCAGCCAATAATCTGGCCGCGATGTAGCGAATATCCAAAAGGGTTACATTCACTAAAATGCGAAAATGCGAAAATGTGCACCAATGTTCGTGCTGCGATGGCTTTGACCTGGCAGGCGAATTCGGAGATCGTGATTATAACTTTAAAACATACGAAGTGGGGGGGGGTGTCGCGATGACAACGAGCATCGCATGACTGCGTCGGTTGACCATGATAATGATTAGGTTAAACACGGCCAGTGTCGGCTTTTACAGAATCGTGTCCGTTTTTGCAAAATCTGTCCGTTTTTGCAGTTCTTAACAGTGTCAACAACAAATATACACTCCGTCCAAAGACAAATTCGAGCATAACACAAAGCATTTCACACGCACACGCATTCACGCATACACGGTACAATAATATCATCGATATGTGCATAATTCAAATTATGTACTTCTATGATATGAGATACGTGTCTTTGTATGTTCCATGTTACATGCGTTCCTACCGAGAGACCTTGTATCGCTAGCATCTATGAAGCATCATTCCTCAAAGCAACCTCAAGAGCATCTCCACCATCACTAGGAGCGCTTTCTAGTGCTTCCTGCTTGCGTTCGGCGTAAGCTTTTTTCATTGCTGGCTTAGCACTTAGTTGCACACCAGTCTTTGCGAAGAGATCTTGGCCTTTGCGCTTCTCTTTCACACACACAATCCAGCGCATGCCTTGAACACCCTCGAGCTCGTAAATGAGCTTGTCTTCTTGCTTTTTCGCCCACCACATTCGTCGAAGTGGATAGGCACGGTCAGCAAGCCACATGTCTGGCACCAAAAACGCGCAGAAATCCTTGCAGTGTTCTGCGAAGTACATGATAGCCGCGTCACTCATTCCACTTGTAGGCGGTGCACAAATGACGTTTTGACCCAACACTTTCCAGTTGTCGTGCACACGAAAGATGTTCATAGGGACCCAGCCCTTCACATTTTTTGCTTGAGTGTCACTATCCACTGAAATAAACTTGAATTCGGCCTTTCCGAAACGACTTTCTAAAACTGATTTCAAGTTTAGATTTATCTCGGAACCCGCGGCAAACAAGTCGACAAATGTTCGGCTTTTGATCTTCTTTTCGTGCATAAAGTTCGTCGGATTAAAGCTGTCTACGAGTAAAGCCACTTGTTCTTTTGGAACAACAGTGCGCTTTACTCGTACCTCTTTATCCGCGTGAACATCATCAAATATTTTCCGTGTCCATTGTTTGTTTATTGGCTTGATGGCGGGGAGGTATTCAACTTCCACGCACTCATGAAAGGCGGATGGGCTATTCATGAAACTCGCTTCATGAGAATCACGAGTCCGTCGTTGGGATCGCTGTGACGTTTGCAAAGCCATCATCTCAGCGTCATTCAAGTTTTCGTGCTTAAACTTGCGCTTAGGCATATCGTGCGTATCGCGGTTGGAAAGTTGCAAGTTGAAAAAAACACACACCACTGTTAAGAACTGCAAAAACGGACAGGAATTGCAAAAACGGACACGATTCTGTAAAAGCCGACACTGGCCGTGTTTAACCTAATCATTATGCCATGACACCATTCGGGTGTCATCGTCATCGTCATAGATTATGGGGTGAGGAGCGATTTTGGCCGTAGCAAATGTTTTGATCGGACTGCCACAATGTGCCACGTATTCATCCGCGTTGAATATCGGGAAACGGCAGATCCCAAATCTAAATTATATGCAATTATGTCATAAATAATTCAGAATACCCGGCGCGTTACGGGTTACAGCAGTGTGAATTGTATGAACCACTTTCGTGCACCACTTTCGAGAGGTGGCCTCACCAAAGTGGTTCACAGGTCCTGAGCGAACAGACCGCACTCGACGTGCAAGAATGCGCTCAACGTGTGCTTCCTTCTGACCGTCCACTACCACCTCTTCAGGTACTGCTAGGTGATCGCGTGCGGCAAAAGCATCTTGTCCGCTGGTGCACGGTTTGAGGCGATGTTGAGCGAACACGTCGTGAATCCGCCAGTGAGGAGGGAGGCGTAGGCGGTAGGCTACTGGAGCTCCTCTGTCGGCCTCTGGCATGGTCATCTGTACATCGCTGAAGAAGCGTTCGGTCACAGGAACTGGTCCATGCCAGCGCTTGGTCAGTTTCCTACAGATGGAGCGATCCATCACCTTCTCCGTAAGGTGTTTCGCCTCTATCCAGACCAGATCTCCAACAGCATACTCCCGCTGCCCGTGTCTGCGATCAAACTGTTCGCGCTGTCGCTGTTGAGCCAGCTCTAACCGCTGTCTGGCGTCCCGCAGCTGCGACGAAAATTTCACAGCCACTTCGTGTGCGGTGCCTACTCCCCCAGTTCGTCGTCCAGCGGTGGACTGTGCGGCCTCCAGGAAAAGGTCCAACTGCGACAGCGGCGAGAACCCGAACACCAGTTCAAATGGCGTGAAGCCAGTAGATTCACTCCTGGAGTCGTTGATCGCGAACTCCACGTTAGTGGTGAACAGATCCCAGTCCTCCACATTGGCGTCTACAAAGGACCTGAGCATGTCCTCAATAACCCTGTTGCTGTGTTCCGCCTGGCCGTCAGACCGAGGGTTATACGGCGTGGTACGAGCCACTCTCACACCCATCAGTCTCATGAGTTCCTGCCAGAAAGCATCTTGAAACCGTGGGTCACGATCAGAGACAATCTTCATAGGCGCGCCATGTAAGCGCCACACCGAGTCAAAGTAGATTCTGGCCACCACAGCTGCGGAGCTGTCGCCGAAGTTCATCGGCACAACGTGGACCATCTTCGTCAGCTTGCAGGTGAAGGCCACGAAAGCATCATTGCCTCTCTCTGATACCGGCAGGCCGGTGACGAAGTCCACCGCGACATCCTGCCATGGCCTGTTCGGGATGCTGTGAGGGTTTAGCAACCCATCCGGGTAAGTTCCCCGCGGCCTCACTGATTGGCACACTGCGCAGGATGCAACCCAGGTGCCCACATCCTCCGCGGCACCACGCCAATAGAAGCGTCGCAGCACCCTCTCCAGAGTCTTGTCTCGCCCAGTGTGGCCTGAGGACAATGACTCATGAGCATGGCGAATCACTACTTCTCGAAGTGGAGAGTCCTCCCCCAGTACCAACTGATATCTCCCTGCTGCGGTTCTCCAAACCACTTCACCCACTAGCCTGAAGTCCTGTAGGCATTGGTGTGGTGCCGCCTTCACTTTCTCTCTTAGTGAACGAAGTGTCCCCTCTCGGGTGTACTCCGCTTTCAACGCGCGCAGGAACTTTGAGTCCGACTGCTGGGAGGCTGCGTCTCTGAAGTCTGCCGCCTCACCTGTCCTTATCACAGCGGGGGCTGTTCGCGGATGCCTCACGCGTGCTGGTTGTGGTTTGGCGGGAGGGGCGTGTACTATCAGAACAGGCCAGCGAAGGTCGAAGGCTCTCCCATCTGGGTTCTCGAAGAACTGGTTGGGCTCGCCCTTGTCATCGTGAGTAGGGATGACCTCCACAATCTGCATATTGGCCTTTCTGAAAAGTTTGCGCCACGCGGGGAGCTTGGACTGGTGATCTGGTAGAACGAATACTGCTGAGGTGTTTTCTGGGTCTGCCTTCCATTCTGCGATATACTTGTTCAAGATCGCCTCCACAGTAATGCACTTGGAGTTGTATGGAGGGTTACACCAAACCCGAAGGCCCCTCCATTTCTCTGAAAGGCAGTCTGTCCAGAATCTATCCGCCTGTCTGTTGCGGCCGCCAAAGTCACAACAGGCGTCCACATCGAAGGGTCCAAATTTCTCGGCGTACTTCGAGGAGTACTCTGCTCGGACACGCCAATTCTGTGAGTCCTCTGGGGGAGCCTGTCGTTTCTGTGGGTGAAGGACCGGGGATGGAGTTGACTGTTGGGGCGCCTGCCGCGGGGTTGGTGAGCTCGTTGGCACCTTCTCAGTGGGCGCGTCCGATGCGTCAGCTCGTGACGTAGGCGTTCGCGTCTTCGGTGACGCCAACTGCGGAGGCGCTGGGGTCGTAGAAGCCTTCCCAGCGCGTGACATACTCCTCGTTATCCTTATTTGGGGTGGGGCTCTATCAGGGGGTTTATGTGGAGCTTCTACCGGCTTCGCGCTATCAGCTGCAGGCCAGTCAGGCATGTCGAAGTCGAGGTGATCCTCTTTCATTCCCTTATAGAGCTTCGGGTTAACGAGAGCGACGGTCTCCCCCATGTCCATGGCCTGTTCCGCCACGGAGAGGGTCTCCACTGCTGAGAGCCAACAGTCAACAGTCTGGGCCCAGTGGGGATGAGCTGCGGGTGGTGAGCTGGAGAAGTATTCAGACTCCAGCGTTGCCAGGGGGTCTTTCGGTAGATCTGAGGTGGGGTCGATCACCCCTGCCTCCTTCAACCCCTCACGCACGTCCTTGTCTTTGAAGTCGGGTCTTCTGGACAGGGCGTCCGGTACCAGCAGCAGCGCTCCTTTGATGTACTCCATTCTCGGGACTCCCACCTCCACCAGATCCATGTACCAGCGTGCCTGTCTGCGGCTAAGCTCCCTGCCAGGTTCCATCAGCCATTCAAGGGGGCGGTGATCACCCTGGTGCCGTGTTTGTTCGTCGCGTCGAGTTAGTATGCACGGTTTCGAAAGGTTTTTGGGAATGTAGTGAGACGGCGTCGTCGAATCTCGCTCAGGTTCGATCGGACACAGCGTAAGTTTGAAATCGGCGAAGCGACAAGTCTTGGTGGAGGAAATATCGTCGAACTGATAATTGTAAGCGTTGAAGTAGCTGCTATTGTATACGGTGTCCTTGATTCGGCTGGAGTTATATCGAATTCCACGCTTGTCGGTGAGACGACGCACGGCGCCCTGATAGAGCTCCGGAGCGGCCTGCTGGAGGATGATGAAGGGAGATGCAGCTTTTGCGGACGAATGTTCAGAGTCCCTGGCGCGCGCAATGGATGCTAACGCGTGCCCTCTAAGACATCTATAGAAGCCAGGGAGCCTTCTGTAATATGCGTGGGCGCTAGGTCCGACACCCTGCCTCACGTGTACGATGATCAAGCTTTGACGCTAGCAGTATAGAATAGCCTAAATATAAGAATAATACATAAGTGTAAGTAATGTGAACTTGCAAATATAAAACAAAGACTTTACACAAACGTATATATTTCCTAACGGCAATTGCACCACGTTGTGGTATCCTCATGATCATCAGGCTCAAATTGTCCCATCAACTCAGGAATATAGTCTGTGGGAACCGGCATTGTCACTGGGGCCCCACCGGTAAGTGCGCCAGCGACGCATTGCGTCAGAGTAGTAGCATACCGATGCGCATCCAACAGTTGAAAATACCATGTTTCCCACGTTTCGTCAAGCAGTGGCCTACACCAGTATGACCAATATTGGAATATTAGAGTATTGGATGTGACCTTACGATATTTTCACGTTTTACGACTGCCAGTCACAACAAGCCTATTGGGTGCCTGAGGATCCTCTAATTCTCTCCTTATGGCGGCAAGCGCGGCGACACGCCGAAGAAGACTGGGAGGACTTCGGGCGCGATGCAATAAATGTGAACTCCTGGAACTTCTGGAACGTTTGGCCGATGTACGTTCACGACCGTAGATCCAGCGAAGAGTGTGGTGTGAGGCATCTCGTGTACTGGTACGAGGGCGGGTGGATCTACCACCGATACTCAGGGCGGGAGTGGCAGCAGTGGCTTGATCGAAGCCACTGCTGGGGAGGGGGGTCGGGGGGTCCTCCCACGATTTAAAATTTTAAAACCTTTTAGGACCACCTCCCCCCCCCCATGCACCCCACCCTCTTGCCTCCGACCTATCCCGAAATTCCACACATTCTATTTTTACTTATTTGTCAATCGGTTTATATATTTCCCCCCTTAAGAATATTTCCCCCCTGCCATAACCGATTTTTAAATGCCTATGGAACTGAGCTGTCGAAGATTGCGCCGCCTTTGCATTTCCCCGCCTTTCGCATTTTATGTCGGATGAATAGCAATTTTAATACACTTTCTGTGAAATCAATGCCACGTAGATAATGTTCGCACATGGAACAGTCGATTCATGTTTTGGAACGATCGAGGCACATATTGGGACACTTTGACACAAATTGGCCCAATATGTGTCCAAGTGTCCCAATATGTGTCCAAGTGTCCCAGTATGTGTCCAAGTGTCCCAATATGTGTCCAAGTGTCCCAATATGTGTCTAAGTGTCCCAATATGTGTCCAAATGTCCCAATATGTGTCCAAGTGTCCCAATATGTGTGGACACATATTGGGACATGTCCCAATATGGGCCCTTTTGCCACACTTGCTACTTGTAATGAAAGCGTACCGTGTCCTCTTTATTGATTTTATCCCCCCCTCCCGGCCAGCAATAAAGTATTTTCAGCAATAAGGGTTTGAGCACGAAAACTTATTTAAATTCGGTATTCTTATTTGTTTTATGATACCTACGACCAAGTTATATTTATTTAATTATCCGACTTTATTGTTTGTTGTTTATCGATTCACAATATTTGCTACCAAGACTTAATTACATTCGATCATTGTTGTTAGTTTTTTGTTTGTTGTCTGTGGCCACAAATAACGGTAAATATAAATAAATATTCATACCTCAAATCTAATCTTCAATACTCCAGCACAGCATAGGCACTATGAACACACGAGAGACACGGAACGAATAAATCAAATCAATATTGGTCGACAATATGCACCTGTGGATGATGGATGGATGCGGACACCGTATACATTTCGGGTTTGCACAGTGCAGAATTTAATCTTCAATACTCCAGCATAGCAGAGGCACTATGGACACACGAGAGATACGGAACGAATAAATCCGTCAAATCAATAATTTTGGCCGACAATATCAGTGTGTCTGCAAAATACATAGAAGGTCTCCCAGCTACCTAGCACTATTATCATAGTTATAGTAGCTAGTAGCTAGTAGCTTTCGGGACCGCCTGGTCTCCATCTCATACGTATGGATACACGTATGGGAGATTTGCCGTATCATGCCGTACCCGTATTGTTGAACCCAGATTTAATTATCGCTTATTTTATGTTTATCAGTGAGTCGGACATATCTTTATATATTTACCCACTTTATTGTTTTATACACTCGCGAGCGTCGGGTATTTAAATATTTTTGTAACTATTCCTTGTTTCATTGCTTTTAAATGCGAAACATTAATTTATTTTCTTAACTATTCCTTAAGACGTAAAAAATCCAAATATTTATTTAATTTTGAAAATCAATAAAGAGGACACGGTAAACCTCCACTTAGCGTAAGAGGGGTCATGTCTAGGATGCATCGCAGGATCGACGAACACTTCCTCACGAGATAGAAACAAATTCCAGGATTGGCACACACGGCATTTTTCGTATTCGATATGCATACGTTCAAGCTCAACAAGTGCGTCTTCAATGAAATGAGGAGTATTCATATTGGAGGTAGCGTGTAATGAATGCTGTAATCGCAAGCGAGGTTTTAAATGCGAAAAGAAATGAGTACAAGACAATGTCAAAGTACTTAAGTAACAATACATATTATAGCGACCTACTTGGTCGGGGAGACAATAAAAACAATATCACGGTATAATTGTTCTTCGGTCTGACGATGAAGTTGTTCAAGTTGGTTGGAAGTCAGAGAAGATCTATCATGTGGCAATCCCTCTTGTACCAGCATTCTCTCTTGTACTAGCCTGTTGCACCCGGCCCGAATGAACGGAAGAACAACCTGAAATAGTATTTGCTTTCTTACTTGAAATCTTAGAGAGACTTTCGACACAGTTCAGACAATCGTGTACGATTGTCGGAAGTGTCCGAAGGGTATGAGAAACTGCATGAGACTAAGTCGTCAAAATCCTAGAGACAATCGGTCCTCTATAGTGGGAGTCGTTCCGTGGCTGTCTCGGAGAAAGTTTTCGCTATCATAAGCTCCGTCCTTAATTGAGAGTACAAGCTTTCCCCTGTCGAGAGATGACCTGGTTGTCCGGAGGTGAGAAACCGGTCTACTCTTATGATTATATAAGCTGCAAGCTGACACGTCCTGTAGTAGGCAAGGCGGCTGCGGTCGAACACGACTGTATCATTGGCTAGTGACTCCATGTTCATGGTATCACACGCCCGTACCCCAGCACGTGACATGTCATCGTATCGGAGTAACACACTCATTTTCACCTCGAACCGCGAGGGAGCACCTGGCGCGAGTGGGAGACACAAATTATCGCCACGTCGAAGCAGCCAATGCATCACTTGCAGGGACGCATGATTATTGCGCATGACGACATGATCAAACCGCACGTGTAAAATATTGCCATAGATCGATGAGCGCTGTGCTGGCCGTGCTAACAGCATGTTTTCCAAGGCAAACATTTTAAGGTGTGCGTCAATCAACTTAGGAGACACCGCCCATCCATACGCATCCACGTACGGAGGATACCGGGTTTGGTAAATGTTCTGCAGACGCTGCAATGATGCGTAACCGCGTTGTACTAACATTGCAATACGGCCATCCTCCATACCAAATATGTAGGTAGTTAGGAGCGAACGGGTAATTTTGTTCCCACAAGCTACCAAACCAAGACTCAAAGCGGGTTGCGCACGCTCAATGATTAGCTCGTTAAACCGAGCGCAGGAACACCGAATGCCGCACAGATCCTTGAGGTACACACTGGTTCATCAGACCTATCGATTTTACACAGAACTCCACGAAAGATTTTAACAAGCACTAAGTCGAGAAGAGACATTCTTGTACTAGCTTTTCGCGGAGGTGCGTTGCTCAACGGTCAAGCTGAAAATGAATTGCGAAGGCGAATTTAATTGCTTATAAAACATCACCGGCGTGCATGGAGTGTGGACGTTACACTGTGCAGACAACCGTGTACGATTGTCTGAACCGTCCGTACACGGTTCAGAGGGAGAAGGGGGGTTAAGAGGGGAGGGGAGCATTCCTTAAGTATGAAAACATTTGAATTTTCTTAAGTATGGGAAAACGCAGGCGTCGACGCGGGCCGACGCGTTGCACTCCTTAAGTATGGGCTGAAGTATGGGAGCCCTATTTTGCGAAATCTTAGAACGTGTTAAGAATGTTTGGTCCGTCCGTCCAAAAAAGGTCCGTCCGAATCTTGGACGGACGAGTTTTTGACGTTGGACGGACGGACGGACCAAATTTTGGACCGATATTTTCCCCCTCTGGAGGGGGTCTTGGACTACATGACGTGTGTCTACGAGCAAGGGGATGAAGAAGGCCACTGGCACGCGCAGTGTACTGGCGGCGGCACGAACATCAAGAAGGACGCCATTCACGCTGCCCTGAAGTCTGCACTCGGATGGGAAGGTGTCAATCGTCAGTCGAACTGGAATCTGGTTGTCAAATATCTTACATACAAAAATAAGGTACACACACGTTTCGGGATGATCGGCTACTGCCATAAGAATGTACAGAGACTGGAGGACGCCATCATCCGAAACAAGAACGTCAGCGAAGCAGACATTAAGGCCGGGCTGTACACGTACCTTCTTTACGGTTCTTCACAGCTGAAAGGAAGAATGGAGTTGACGAAGTACAATTTGTTCGCGAAGGCAGATATTTTCCGACGTTTCCGCATGAAGAGGAAGTTCGCGAGCTTTAAGTCTACTTTGAAACGCATGGTACGGTCTGGCAAGTACGTGCTCTGTACCGACTTCATCACTGACGGGCGTGGACTGTAGGAGGAGCGCTGTGAGAGTCTGTGGAACATGGTTATCATGCCCGCGTTAACTGTGAACACGGACATCACCAACGTCCTGTTCCCGAGTTCGACCTCCTACTTCGATCGATCCAGGTATACATTCTAAATTCTAGAGATTCATGAATTTTGAATTCCTCACATACTGAACGTGAACCGGCACTCACGAGTGAATGTCTCTCACCGGCCCACGTACTGAACATGGGCCGGCTCGTTATGCGCCTTCACATCTCGAGTTTCGCATATGTATCGTTGGATTTTAACATTGTTGAATCTGACTGTCTGTGCAGGTATTTTAATAACCAGATTGTGAACTCAGACACTCAGATCAGGCAAATGCCATATGAAGAATCTGACGTGTCTGACACTGAATGAAGAAGAGCAGACTAGGCGGGTTTACGAGGCACGGCAGAATGTTCCTAAAGATAGTAGATATTTTTCTGACACGCAGGCAGAGGTGATGGCAGAGCGTGGGAGAGTTTCTCTGAATGCAGATGAAGCTGGACCGAGTGGCACAGCGAATGTTAGTGAAACTGCCGAGTTGGCAACTGAAGAAGTGCCGACACACGCCCCTTATCAGTATAATCTCTGTGCGGGATTCGGGGTTGAGGACATCCTGTCTTCTGTCACCATGACCACACCTGTCATGAATGTCACTCCACCGAGACAGCAGGCAGAATATTTTGTTCCTGGTGCTGAGGCACAAGCCCGTGCTACCACGACCGAGGCTCAGGCTGTCACGCCAGAAACGGTAGTGCCTGCAGTGAACTCTGTTAGCACTCATCTTTTAAAAGCAGCTCCAGAAGAGTTAGCAAACATTTGTTTCGCCATGCTTCGCTCAAAAGGTGCAAAGCTTTAAATATTATATTTTTATAAAGAATTTTAGTTTCGGAGATTTTTAACAAAAGGCTTTTGTAGACGTGTCATGGCGAATTTTTAATTTGATGCGATTTTCTTAATTTTCGTAATTTGTTATCAAGTTATTTGAATAGTTTGCTATATGTACATCAATATATACCTTATGTTTAGGCACATATGTGTAATAACAATAACATGTTAATATCCTGTTTGCGTGGCATGCAACAGGCGTGCTCGTGTTACATGAGAGACATAATACTGTATGATATTGTGATGCACTGTCGTGGATTCGCGCTCGCGCCGGGAACGCGGTCATGTGACAAGACCGTCAGTTCGGTCATGAACTCACGATTTAGGCTCGTGATTGGCGAGGTGCGATGGCGATGGGCCTGATAGGACGGGTTTGAAAATTGACGCTATGTGTATGAGCCGAGTTCAAAGTTACTTTGGAAAGAACGAAATTTCAAACATTCGATTTCGCTCTTGGCACATCAAATCCAGAACTCATACCACATAATCCCACCTAACGTACGCACACATCCACGGTTGATGGCAGAATGAGGCAAGTGATTGTTTGATATATGTAGAAAAAATGACATATAGATATAAATTCACTTGATGCCGTGATTTCATCACCAAAGTAATGCATGCATATGTTATCAAGGGAACGAAAGAAAAAATAATGAAGCTCTCATATTCATGATGACTTACCAGTCAAGACAGCTGCCATCATGCACGCATGAGCAATTTTGTATCAGGCGATAGAGCCCTTGGCGTAGCCTATATACAATCATCTATTTCAATGTAGCTTTCAGAATTCTATGCAAGCCATTTTTCTTGAGCAGTGAAGGTGCCGCAAAAACTTAACTCATCGATCGGCCATCCCTTGCACCCACCATCTTCAGTTTCTGCGCTCCAAATAATTATACACATGTACTTTTAGTGTTGATGACTTTAGAAGTATGAAATGTAAGCAGAGCTTCACTACCTTCATACCAAATTACATTACAAACCATCACACATCAATGCAAGCATCGAGTAACTAAGAGCCAATGGACAAAAAGGTAAGCAATATCAGACAAACAAGATTAGACAATTTGCTTGCAGCTATGCTCAGAGGAGGAAGTGAGCATACCTTCTTGAGAAGGAATCCATTCGGAAACTCAGTAGGCGGGTTTGGTATAACCTTGTGTGTATATAGATGCTGTTCCCAATAAAAAAACCCAGCAACATTGGCACCAGGGACACAGGTTCCCTTAGTATTGTGCATGATGAGTGCAAGGTGCAAGACAACAATGTGTGAGAGAATGTTTGCTTCACTAAACAACCACATACCAGGTGGTGCAAGGCACACTGATGGACATCAGCATCACAAACAAACGACTTCAGCAAATCTCAAGAACTAAGAGCCGCCGACAGACAAATCTATCGGCCCATAAAGTGGCAGCTCCTGGAATCACAACAAGACCCACATCCCCCAAGCAGGCGTTTTGAACTTGACAGCTGAAGGAAAGGGGGGGGGGTATGTGTTTGGTGGCAATTATGGAGGCAGGTATGGTGGATGGTGCAGAGGGAGTGGTGTGATGCATGGTCCAAGGATTTGCGTCAGCGGCTTTATTGTGCGGCTTTATTGGGAGCCGCGAAGGCCTGGTGGAGTATTCATGCCATCATCATCCAATGCTTCCAGACTTCTTGGCAGCAGGGGGGCTCACCCTGTGCCTGAGGGAAGCTTTGAAATCAATATTATGAGGAACGTTATGCGCCCAAAAACAAGAATATGCGTCGTCAGGAGTTAGCACAGAGGTACACGCAGCGTTGTAGGCGAGGTGGAATACAAGGGTGAATGGAGAACGGGTTGCTCGATTCTTGCAGGGTAACTCGAAGCGGCTGTTCAGAGACGACCGGCTCCATATGTTTGGGGGTATTGAACAATCCTCTTCACTTTCATAGACACTTAGGCTTCGTCCTCGGATCTCTCGAGAGACGTCATTTTTACGAATCAGACCTATTAATGAATTGCAGAGGCGGCCTGACTCCACATTCGTGCAGAGGCACTTTACTACCTTGAAGGGGCCACTAATGGCTTTTTGGTAGAAAGGATGTCTTGCTTGCTCTGGAAAGTCTAGATCATCGCGAGGGGAGGCTATGGCGCTGAAGACGACAGTGAGTCAGCTGGTTGAAGTAATGTGTGCCATCTTGCTGACCCCCAGGAAGTCGGGCCGTGTTCAAGCACAGGCGCTTCCGCTAAAATGATCCTCCAGTGATCATCAAGGATCAAGTTCTCGTTGCGGCGAGCACAACCTGGGAGATACTTCGCCAAGCGGATGAGCAGGCAGCGGTGGTTGTGGTGATCGAGATGACCTTGGGTAGGCTTGGGAGGTGATGGGAATGGGGAGAGATGTGGTGGCCGGGGGTGACACACATGGCGTTGTAGAGCCAAGTGGTGTGAATGAGGAGAGGACCTTGAGCGGATCCGTTCATTGGACGGCGTGAGTGGTGATATGGACCTTCTGACACAGCCTACGATGGATGGATGGTGGGCAAAGGTGGCTGACAGGCCAGTAAGGGCCCACAGCAGAACAGGCTTGACAAGATATCAGTGAAGCACTTAAGGCTGTGTGGGGCCCTTGGAGCTCTTGAAATGTGGCAATGCAATACCCCCATGTAAAAGAAGCTTGACAGTAATTCGAATACATTAAATGGCGCGAGACACCGGCGGAAGCCGTCTCATCACCCTAGACTAGGTCCCTAGTCGATGAGAGAAGCATGCACTAGCAGGTCAGGGTCGTGACAAGGCTAAGCACACACTGAACGGCATGAGATCGGCCAACAAAAGCCAGCCCACCATCATCCCAGTGGATGTGAGAAGCAAATCAAGAGCAGGGCAGGGCCGTGACAAGATACCACAAACGCATACATATTCCCAACCCAAATGCAAAGCAGCATGGAAAGATGATACGGTGTGACCGATCGTCGCCAAACAACTGTTGGTCTCTGGGTTACGGAGTAAGCGGACCCTGCTGGCATGCCCCCCAGTGGCTCCCGGTCGATGGATGGGACCTGTTGGTCCATGGTTATGTCATGAATGCAGTCACACCACACAGCATGGACACCCCATGTCAAAAAAAGGAAACATGCGGGCACCTAAGTGCTCCCCACAAAATTCAAGGGAAAACACAGAAGGTGTACATCACCACCTTCTGCCTCTCCTCAAGGCTAAGCACACACACACACACTAAAGCACAGGAGGAGCGCCCGAAGGCTTAACCGCCACATCAAGCAAGTCACAACAAAGGGCTTGCTCGGTGTCCAATCAGTCATGCCATGCAACATGCACAAAACCATATGATAAAACTCCAAACATTCAGGCAAGTGAGGGATTTGCCCACACCCTTTACTCCGCCCTGTGAGGTGTGTAGCTAGCCAAAAGAATGGGTACAAACGGATTTGTGAAATAATCACCCAAATTTTCGCAATGACCGATTCAGATCAAAATTTCAGGGTTTTCGATGCAGCATATGTTAAACCTAAATTCGCTTACTCATTTTTTCGAAGCGCAGTAAGTTCGTATGTATTACTATGCTTCCTAGGAAGCATACTGATAGCATAGCTGGTTTCTACAGGTGTCTTGCATAATATGAAGACATTCTTGAAAACGAGCTTCATTACGTGAGCTCACACCTCGGAGCGCTCAATCGAGCATCCGCTATACCTCCCGTGGTGCGGGGGTATATCGGATGCGCGCAACGGATGCGCAAGAGTCTCGGCATCAATATTCTGTTCCCCTTGTTATCTAGATCAACGCCAATCAAAAGCTACAAGCGGTAATCACCCGGTAATCACTTTTACTTGTAAAGTTGGAACTTAGCGCAAAGTGCCAAGCTCGCGGGCATCCTAAAATGTCGAGATTTACTTACTTGATCCGAAGATTGTTGGTACCCTCGGGTTACTAACAGTCTAGGTAATAATATCCGAACCATATGCATGCTCAATATCACGCAGATAGCTCATATACATCAAGTCAACTAAGGGCTGCCAGCCCTTTTCGCTCAGCGACGGAAAACCAAAATGAAAACTGCGAGAGTTCTCATGGGGGAAAATAATTCTGATCGGCCGCTCTGAATCGCTGAAATCGTGATTCTGTCATTTTCGGCGATTCTGAGCCGTCATCGCGATGTCATGGCCCATTGCGGAAAAATAGCCGCGTTTGGGTGATCATTTCAGAAGTCCGTTTGTACTGTCACGGTGGCTGTATGACAGTGGTACATCATGACCACTGTTAAAAACTGTGTCCGATGACACCATCGACCATCGACCCGTGTCACTGATGACTGGATACATTCCTTGACGAAAATTCAAGGGAAATCCCTGCCGAAATTACAATCGTTGGATCACACTTAAATTTTGCCGTTTGCAGGGTTTACAAGTTATGGTAGGCAAAGTTAAGGTCAAATGTGGAAGAACAACAGAGTGCATCGAGGCCGCGTGTCATGTATTTCATTATATATTACAACTTAAATCAGCTGCAAATATAGCCATGACAGTAGTTATGTAACGAACATCACCCATCCCGGAACAAAGAAGCTGGATGATGGCTTGCTGGGATGAACACACTATCCCGCAGTCGCAATGGAGCGATGCTTCCGATGTTGACACCTGTGTGCCGCGCCCAATGAAACATATGGGCACGCTGGAGCTTTCACATACGGGATTTGCTGTCAGGGGCTTCCGGTGCAAAGCGGAATCCTCGATCTTAGGTGTAAAATGAGGGCATGGCAGATGTTTGAATGCAACCTACAACGAGTTTCAGAGCGCGGGAAGAAAATACCATCCCACCCGAGGTACCCGAGACCCGCTGATGTTCAGGCAGTTCAATGAATGAGTCAAACTAACTTCTTGATTGATTCATTTTTCACTTAACACTAGGGAGGTCTTTCTGTACTACGTCTCAGCGTGATTCGTCTGTTGAAGGGTTTCTACATGTCCACGGGCACTATTGCTCTAGAACTTTGAAAGGCGCCACGACCACTCCCACTAGAACTCAAGGAAACGGGCTAGGCGCCACTGGAAGGTCACTGTCATGAGTAGCGTGTCATCCAAGCCACCGTGACAGTAACCAGAAAGAAGGCTGAACACTGCCATACAAGCCACACAACACAGGTGATGGACACTACAAGCACACACAGACATATATGCAACAGCAGTATGCCGTCACAGCGGGGCTCAGGTGGCTCAGTAGGGCTTAGGGGGTCCCATTCTCCACTAGGAAGCTCCGGAGAATCCGGATAAGTGTCCCAAAGTGTGTGCGAAATCCTTTGATCCCCGGTGTAGGTACATAGTGCAGCCGATCTTCTGTGGCTACGTCGTGCCAAAGGAATTGGTCCAAGGATAAGAGCACACTGAATGGCATGAGATCAGCCGACAAAAGCCAGCCCACCATCATCCCAGTGGATGTGAGAAGCAAATCAGGAGCAGGGCGGGGCCGTGGCAAGATACCACCAACTCATACATATTCCCAACCCAGATGCAAAGCAGCATGGAAAGATGATACGATGTGACTGATCATCGCCCAACAGTAGTAGGTCCCAGGGTTACGGAGTAAGCGGGGACCCTGCTGGCATGCCCCCCAGTGGCTCACGGTCAATGGATGGTACCCGTTGGTCCATGGTTATGCCATGAATGCAGTTATGCCACACAGCATGGACACCCCATGTCAAAAAATGACAACATGCGGGCACCTAAGTGCTCCCCACAAAAATCAAGGGAAAACACAGAAGGTGGACTTCACCACCCTCTGCCTCTCCTTGCAGCAAAGGCAGACGAATCCACCGAGCTCTCCAAGAGGTAGTGCCCGCCAGAATGGCACCACAGGCACAACCGCCTCCCAAAACCCACTTCCATCCGGCGGCCGTCCCCGTTCACAGCGATGCGCCAGTACCTCACATCAGGGTCAAAGAATACAAGTCCCCCGGCACGTGTAATAACCATGAGCACTGTACACGGAGAGGGAGCAAGCGTCAGACGAATCCAAGACACTCCCAAAGAGCGAGCCGCAGACGAATCCCCGACGCCCTCAAAGAGGCAGTACCCGTCAGAAGGGTACCACAGGGACAGGCACATCCCATCATCCAAAGCACTCCAGTGGCCGTCCCCGTTAACAACGAGATGCCAGTACCCCAATCCCATCATCTAAAGTCCATTGGCCGTCCCGTTAACAACGAGATGCCAGTACCCCGTAACGCGGCTGTCGATCACCAGTCCCCCGGCCGGTGAAAAAGCCCGAAGGCACTGGACATAAATAGAGCCAGCCGCAGACGAATCCCCGACGCCCTCGAAGAGGCAGTACCCGTCGGAAGGGTACCACAGGGACAGCCACAATCCCATCATCTAAAGCACTCCAGTGGCCGTCCCCGTTAACAACGAGATGCCAGTACCCCGTAACGCGGCTGTCGATCACCAGTCCCCCGGCCGGTGAAAAAGCCCGAAGGCACTGGACATAAATAGAGCCAGCCGCAGACGAATCCCCGACGCCCTCGAAGAGGCAGTACCCGTCGGAAGGGTACCACAGGGACAGGCACAATCCCATCATCTAAAGCACTCCAGTGGCCGTCCCCGTTAACAACGAGATGCCAGTACCCCGTAACGCGGCTGTCGATCACCAGTCCCCCGGCCGGTGAAAAAGCCCGAAGGCACTGGACATAAATAGAGCCAGCCGCAGACGAATCCCCGACGCCCTCGAAGAGGCAGTACCCGTCGGAAGGGTACCACAGGAACAGCCACAATCCCATCATCTAAAGCACTCCAGTGGCCGTCCCCGTTAACAACGAGATGCCAGTACCCCGTAACGCGGCTGTCGATCACCAGTCCCCCGGCCGGTGAAAAAGCCCGAAGGCACTGGACATAAATAGAGCCAGCCGCAGACGAATCCCCGACGCCCTCGAAGAGGCAGTACCCGTCGGAAGGGTACCACAGGGACAGCCACAATCCCATCATCTAAAGCACTCCATTGGCCGTTCCCGTTAACAACGAGATGCCAGTACCCCGTAACGCGGCTGTCGATCACCAGTCCCCCGGCCGGTGAAAAAGCCCGAAGGCACTGGACATAAATAGAGCCAGCCGCAGACGAATCCCCGACGCCCTCGAAGAGGCAGTACCCGTCGGAAGGGTACCACAGGGACAGGCACAATCCCATCATCTAAAGCACTCCAGTGGCCGTCCCCGTTAACAACGAGATGCCAGTACCCCGTAACGCGGCTGTCGATCACCAGTCCCCCGGCCGGTGAAAAAGCCCGAAGGCACTGGACATAAATAGAGCCAGCCGCAGACGAATCCCCGACGCCCTCGAAGAGGCAGTACCCGTCGGAAGGGTACCACAGGGACAGCCACAATCCCATCATCTAAAGCACTCCAGTGGCCGTCCCCGTTAACAACGAGATGCCAGTACCCCGTAACGCGGCTGTCGATCACCAGTCCCCCGGCCGGTGAAAAAGCCCGAAGGCACTGGACATAAATGGAGCCAGCCGCAGACGAATCTCCGACGCCCTCAAAGAGGCAGTACCCGTCGGAAGGGTACCACAGGGACAGCCACAATCCCATCATCTAAAGCACTCCATTGGCCGTCCCCGTTAACAACGAGATGCCAGTACCCCATAACGTGGCTGTCTATCACCAGTCACCCGGTAGGTGAAAAAGCCCGAAAGCAATGGACATAAACAGATAAGAACATAAGGATAAGAGCACACACTGAACGGCATGAGATCGGCCAACAAAAGCCAGCCCACCATCATCCCAGTGGATGTGAGAAGCAAATCAAGAGCAGGGCAGGGCCGTGACAAGATACCACAAACGCATACATATTCCCAACCCAAATGCAAAGCAGCATGGAAAGATGATACGGTGTGACCGATCGTCGCCAAACAACTGTTGGTCTCTGGGTTACGGAGTAAGCGGACCCTGCTGGCATGCCCCCCAGTGGCTCCCGGTCGATGGATGGGACCTGTTGGTCCATGGTTATGTCATGAATGCAGTCACACCACACAGCATGGACACCCCATGTCAAAAAAAGGAAACATGCGGGCACCGTCATTATGTGCGGATAAGAGCACACACACACACATGTGGGGAGCGCGGCATGAGCAGTCTGAGCAGGCTTCCGGTGGGGGCAGGTGAGGCAGGAACGAGGGTATCACGGCTACTGGAGAGCATGGAGGGGGCGAGAAGCAGAGAATCTGCAGGTAGCAGAGGGCCAAGGACAGGGCTCTGCCGAGGCTCGGTCGGCAGAGGTGTCTGCGGGTGCAGGCGGGCCCAGCCAAGCGGCCTCGAGTGTCCAGGATATGCTGGCAGAATGGTATGACCTCTCATAGCCGGGCCCAGAGCGCGGGTTCTGGACTCAAGGGCAGAGCGGGGCCTCACCAGAGCAAGCGATGGCCTTGGCTGAGGAAGGGGTGGCCACTTTGTTGGGGGCGAGCAGGCGAGTGGCCTACCTTCTTGAGGGGGCTGTTGGCATGGGGAAACTGATGGGGAGGGCGTTGAGCGAGGTGCAGGTGAAGGGGTCACGGGTGGAGTTGACACATGCCGGGCCCCTCAAAGCCCGGGGGCTCATCCCGACAGCGATGACCACTTACAACAGGTTGCACGGCAGCATTCGGCATCTCATCAGCTTTCCTGCCCACGAGGCAAGGTTGCTGGTCGTGCTGGAACTAACAGTGATGTACAGTTGTCGGGAAGATGGTGACTGGTTAGTGAACTATCAGCTACCGGGGGGGCTTGGGAGACACACGCAGATGTGGGATTGGGATTCTTAGTAGGAACAGTGCAGATAGACAGTTGCAGTGCAAGTGTAGAGCGTATTGCTCAGGTTCGCAGCTTCCGTGCGGGGTATTCAGTGCAAGGGCTTCACTTCCATAGAGTTGGTGATTGGGGGCTGAGGGCTGCGAGTTGTAATCAGTGGCGGGGGCGCAAGATCAGAAGGGAGCAGTCCAGTTTATCATTCTCAGCCCTTTAGGACAGCCCTTGGGAATACTGGCCCTGTCATGAGTAGGCAAGCTTTGTTGAGATCAGGCTTTAGGGCAGGTAGAGAGCAAGGCGGTGGTCCTCCAACACACCCAACACCCCCAACAGCCTCAGTCCTCAGCGTAGGCTTGGTGGTGGGGAGATGGCTCGAGCAACTCGGGGGGCAAAGGTGAACAGCTTCAGAGTTACAACAGCAGTGGGCCGGCAATGCAGTTGCAGAGGGGCTCAGGTGGCTTAGTAAGGCTTAGGGGGTCCCATTCTTCACTAGCGAGATCCGGAGAATCCGGATAAGTGTCCTGAAGTGTGTGCTGAATCCTTGAATCCCCGGCGTGGGTACATAATGCAGCTGGTCTTCTGCGGCTACGTTGTACCAAAGGAATCGGTCCAAGGATAAGCACACACACGGCATGACAGCAGAATGCAGCATGACAGGAGAATGCAGGAGACGTTGCGGAATCTGCTGCCTGGCAGCGGATTGGCCTGGCATTCCTGTGAGTTTGTCACGCTCCCACATGGGATGGCCTTGACCAAGGCGGTATGGGTGAGCAGCGCGGCCTGGCTAGGTGGATTTGCACTCAGGGTAGAACATGCGGGAGCTCTTTCTGACGGTGATGGTAGGGGCCAAGATTTTGGGGCTGGGGCTCTTGGGGCTGAGAACGACTTGCCGTATATCCAGTCCTTGCAAGTGGCCATGTGGGAGGTGTCGGAGGCGATGGGGGAGATTGGGGAGGCAAGGAGAGCAAATGAGCATTTGCCACCACAGGAAGTTGAGTGATTACAGCAGGTCACAAAAACGTATTTAACGGGTCTATGTTGTCCTCCACTCTACGGATTGGCTTCGGCTGGCTGGGCACGTGGGAGCGCCTCGGCTCCCTTGGCTTTTCTCGGTGACCTTCAACAGCGTTGTGCCAACGTTCTTAAGGGGTATTCCGTGCTGCCCAGCCTCGGAGCTCAGTTCGGCAGAATACCGGGTGGCGTTGCAGCACATTCTTCATGCAAATCAGCCCCTGGCCAGGTGGGGGAGTGCCCTGATTGCAAGGGGGTGTTCAATCCTACTAGGACACACTTGTTGGCATGCAGTGGGGCAGCAGGGACCGGTGGGGGAAACTGGTACTCTTTCATTCACCACAAGCTGCACAGGTGGAGAGGTTGGCGCTGATGCACAGGTGGAGAGGTTGGCGCTGATGCACAGGTGGAGAGGTTGGCGCACGGGGCTTGGGAGGACGCGACAGAGGAGAAGAACTACGCTAAGCTGGCCGGGCAGGATGGGCATAGCAGTGGGACACAAGGGTCAGGGGGGATCCAACATGGGCAGTCTGGGCAGTGGGACAAAAGGGTCAGGGGGGATCCAAAATGGGCAGTCTGGGCAGTGGGACACAAGGGTCAGGGGGATCCAACATGGGCAGCTGGGCAGTCTGGGCAATGGGACACAAGGGTCAGGGGGATCCAACATGGGCAGTCTGGGCAATGGGACACAAGGGTCAGGGGATCCAACATGGGCAGTCTGGGCAGTGGGACACAAGGGTCAGGGGGATCCAACATGGGCAGTCTGGGCAGTGGGACACAAGGGTCAGGGGGATCCAACATGGGCAGTCTGGGCAGTGGGACAAAAGGGTCAGGGGATCAAAATGGGCAGTCTGGGCAGGCTACCACTGGAGCAGGGAGCAGCAAGAGCAATGGACTCCTGGAGAGGGGCGGAAGACATGCGGCAAGGCGACAAATCCTAGGTGTGTGGAGGGCAAGAGCCCGCACCACAGACTGTTAGGGGCTGCAGAGGTGTCCATGCCCGAGGCTCAAGGAGCTGGCATGCCGGTAGGTCTGCAGAGGTGTCCGTGTCCGAGGCTCAAGGAGGCTGCATGCCAGGTCTGCAGAGGTGTCCGTGTCCGAGGCTCAAGGAGCTGCATGCGCGGTAGGTCTGCAGAGGTGTCCATGTCCGAGGCTCAAGGAGCTGGCATGCCGGTAGGTCTGCAGAGGTGTCCGTGCCCGAGGCTCAAGGAGCTGGCATGCCCGGTAGGTCTGCAGAGGTGTCCGTGTCCGAGGCTCAAGGAGCTGCATGCGGTAGGTCTGCAGAGGTGCCCATGCCCGAGGCTCAAGGAGCTGGCATGCCCGGTAGGTCTGCAGAGGTGTCCATGCCGAGGCTCAAGGGCTGCATGCGCGGTAGGTCTGCAGAGGTGTCCATGTCCGAGGCTCAAGGAGCTATGCGCGGTAGGTCTGCAGAGGTGTCCATGCCCGGGCTCAAGGAGCTGGCATGCGCGGTAGGTCTGCAGAGGTGTCCATGCCCGAGGCTCAAGGAGCTGGCATGCCCGGTAGGTCTGCAGAGGTGTCCATGCCCGAGGCTCAAGGAGCTGAGCGTTCAAGATATGTTGACAGAGGGGGATGAACTCTTATCGCCGGGCCCAGAGCGCGGGGTCTGGACTCAGGAGCATAGCGAGGCCTCACCAGGGCGTGCGATTGGCCCTGGCCGAGGAAGGGGTAGCCACTTCGTTTGGGGAAAGCAGGCGGGTGGTAGAGCTTCTTGAGGGGGTTGTTGCTAATGGGGTACATAAAGTGGCCAAATATTTTTGCGGTCGTCGTGTGGTGGCTAGGAGACTGGTTGTTGAGGTAATCAGTTCAAGGATGACCACAACCATACATGGTTGGGACGACAAAAAATGGCACGCACATCGTAGTAGCAGTGCGCCAGACGAGGTCAAGTCAGTGACCCACAAAGCGCCCGGAGCGAAGTCCTTGGCAAGACGTGTTGGAGCGCGTGGCCTCCGATGCAGGTGGCCGGCTCTGAATCGAGAGGAGCGGGCACAATTATCACTCTCGTTTCCTTGGAGGGTCACTTCACAAGTTGGGTAGTAAGCAGCAGGCAGGTAGGCAGGTGTTGAGCAGTTCTTTGACACCTAGGATACACATGAGGAGCTCGTAACAGAGGTAAGTCTCAACAGATCAAAGGTTGAGGGTAAGATGACTTTTGCGGGGTTTTTCAGTGGATGGACAGTGTAGTCTTTAGATCGAGTCAGAAGGCTCAACATGGTGTAAGGGGGCTTCACTGTCAACGGAGCCTCGGAGAATCTGGATGGATGTCCCAAAGTGTGTGCTCAAGCCTTTGTTCCCAGGCAATAGTTTTCTCGAGATGTCAAGGTAGCAAAGATATCAATTGTCAAAGAAGTCGGCACAAGGATATTCACACACAAACGGACATAGCAAACAGATCTGCAGTCTCAGTTTTTAGCAATCCTCCTGGATGATGGCAAGGACACGAGCACCACAACTCCTTCCCCAAAAATGGTCCAAACCCAAAGCCAGCAAGTGAGACTCCTCAGGTGGTTGATGTAAGAACTGCAGATGGAAGGTATCACTTGTCTGCACAAGGGAGAGCGCTCTCCCTTGTTGAAAACCTGCATTGCCTTTATCCTTTGTCAACAAATGTGTACAATACCCCAGTGTGTGAGATAGATTATAACGATCCACGTGAGCATTTCCTCTTGCGATAAGTGGCCCTTGAGTCGTGGCTGCAATATGAGAAACATCGCGCAAGGCATTTTGAAGCCTCAAAAGGACTTACGGGATGTTGATAGTGTGTGGCAAAACGAGCGCTACTTTAGGGAAAGGTTCCATTTATAGAGAGTTTCGCAGTCACTTGGGTTGATAGCAGTCCTACCACGCTTCGCAAGCTTCCCGTCCTTGTCAAGATCTGCTCCACCTTCCTGAGAGACCAGCTTCATTGAACAGCTGATACGCTTTCCGCCCTGAATCTTCTCGTCGTCCCTGCTGCTCGGCAACTTTAACGCCCTCATCAGCTCTCAAGCGCAAACAGGGCGATGATACAAAGACAAGACTGCAACCGACATGCCAGCCTTGGAAGCGCCCGCAAAAACGAGTCGAAGCAGCAACTCTTCCAGTAGAGACGAAAGCCGAAAGGCCTGCGAGTTACTTCGCCTGAACGTTGGCGAGTTGCTGGTGAAGCCTTTTTAAGCCGTGTGAAGCGTGCGAGTTAAGTTCAAGAGAGAGTAAGTGGGGCAAAAGTGAAGGAGTTCGAAACCTGATTTCAAGCACTTTGACCCAGACGCGTGAGCCCTTTGGAGCTGCCCACTCCATCCCTCGTACCTGTGCCGCATGTAATACACCTTGAGTGCTTGAGGGTCGAGGTTGCACGTTATCATTAGCACTTACTTTAGGCATAACTGGAAGCCCGTTGGGTTTGACGGAAAGGGGTTAGAACTTGAAGACAGACAATATACAAAGTATCCAAACCTTTTCGTCGTCGGCATCTTCACGGTTGAACTCTAAAGCCGCGTCCACCTGTTGTACCCATACTCAGACGTAAGCAACCCATTCTTGGAAAGGTAGGAAGCAACAAGAGCAGTCGACCCGTGAGGGGCCAAGAGGTATGAAAGGTGACATCGAAAAGAACGGCGCGACTTTGCAAGCTTTGTTTTCAAACAGGTGAAACGCGTGAAGCAGACCCCAAAGCTGAGCTGTCAAGGCAACTTTAGCTTTGACTATTTTTGCCCGAATGCGCGTGTTACTGTCTATATAAAAACGGGTTCAAGGTCGTTCCTCCAGATCGTCACACCAGCGTAGTAAAGGTGTTCAGTTCAAGGTGGTGGAAACCTGTGAAATATGCACTAGGCCACGATGGTATCTCCCAAGCTGCACAAAAACACCATATGGTTGGATAGCAACAACTTCCGCCCGTAATATGGCTCGCTCTTTAATATCTGGGTTGTCGTCGCTATCAGAAGTTTTGAGCTGCTCCAACACTGGTTGCGCCAGCATGTTCTGCTCCCCGCACAAGTGAACCTCACTACACTCCTTTCGAAGAGATCCATATTCCTCCAGTATTTATCGAGCAGGAATATCAAAATAAGAAGAAAACGGTGACATCGTGAGGCCTCACACGAACTCAAAGAATGATATTCGCCGGCTCCCGCTGCCGTACCGTGATCGGATAGCAAATATTTTCCAAGTCTTTGAGTGCCGCAACAAACTCTTCAGCATTTTGCTTAGAGTCGTCGTCTATCAGTTCCAGAGCAGAGTTAACGGCGCTGAGAATAGTTTTTTCAATTTCAACACTAATAGGGCTGGTCTTGAGTTCCGACTTGAGATCATAGCAATAATCCTCCAAGTTGTCCCGTGCTTTCAGACACTCCTCCTTCCTCCGTTTAACGATTGCTGCCCTTTCCTTACTTGTGCTGCGAGAACGGCGTCGAGATACTTGGCGTTTGTCTTTGCTTACGTGCCGTTCCCTTTCCTGTTTGTGATCTTTATGCACTCTGTTCCTTCCCGACTTCCTTTCCGATTTTCCTTTTGGAGTTCGGCTGCGGCTGCGGCTACGGCTACGACTTTGACTAGAACTGCGGCATTCATCCCTGTCTGGGCTGCGGTCACGTCGACCCATCTCTAACAATTTCGGTGTTAAACTAAGATTGTGTAGCTAGGCGGTGATTTCAGGCGATGGTCAACAAGTGTAAATCTGTAAATCCTTGCAAGTAGGTCTTTTTGCAAGCTTCGAAACTGCAGTACACGTAAAAAATATATAACCGGGACCAATTTTAAACTTTTTGCACCCGAGACTTATCCGAGACCGACAATTTTTTTCAAACCCTACGCTAGGCCCGCGATAAAAAAGAGCACCCTAGACCGAAGAAAAAAAACAAGTAACCTGAGACGATCCCAGTCCCCTAGACTCCCCCCCCCAAATTACCTTATACTTTTAAAAAAAATATCCGAGACCGAATAACTTTTTGCACCCTAGACTTAAAAATATATATCCGAGACCGACTAAAGTTTTAAAACCCTACTAGCCCCGCGATAAAAAAGAGCACACTTTACCCTAACCGAAGAAAAAACAAGTAACTCATGGAGAGATTGCCGAGATCCGGGTATTTAGGTAGCCAGGCAGCCCAGACAGGCAGGCCCCTGACCCCCTGACTCAAATCCGTCCAGAGGTAGTGACAGTAGCCGTACAGTGGTAGCCGTACAGTAGTACTAACAGTAGCCGTAGCCGTACTGTACAGTGCCGTCTGACCGACCGACCGAGCGAGGTTTTAGGTTCTATATTCTTAACTTTTACACATCTTATCAAGTTATCGTTTCCGAAAGCCGGTGTATGTCAGGGTTATGACCGATGACATATGTGTCATACATGTCATACGCGTCATACATGTCATACATGTCATACCATGTCATGTCATGTCATGTCATGTCATATATTATTATGACAGTCGGTCGTGTCATATATTATTATGACAGTCGACAGTATGGTCGATCATGACTGTACAGGTCGAGTCGCGTCATACATTTATGACAGTCGTCAGTACGGTCGACGATGACTGTACATGTCGCCAGATGATTATGTCATATCATCAGGCATCCCTGTCATCGAGAGTTCGTATGATTGAACTCGAAGATGGCAAAGCAAAGATACATCTTGGAAACAAACCAAGAACCATCTTTAGCTTTCAGCATGCGCAGAACTCGCATGTGCAGCATGAACGAACTAGTCGTTACTACCATGCTGGTCGTTCAACCTACGTCTCGGGTTCACAACCCAATGGCGGTACCATCTAAGATGATGGGTGACGTAGGTATAAAAGTGAGGAAGCGTTGTGCTTCAGCAGATCTTCTACGGAGACTGCACTCACAAAATTCCGCTCATATGTACACTTGCATTGCTGTTCAACTTTGCAGTGTTACTTTTGTATATTGATAATATATCGCGGCGCTTGTATGTTTAGCCGTAACAATGGTATTCTAAACTCGTCAAGGCACGAACACGAGAACTCAAGTGAGTGCAGCGTTAGATATTGTATATATCACATTGTTCGCAGGTTGCAGGTTCGCGCATACAAGCAACAGCGCTCGCAGTTATACTGAATATATGCAAACCGAATAATAAATACGCTCGAATATCGACAGCATACGGATTGCGCGAGGATTGATCATCGCGAACATATCCGCAGCTGACAGCATTCGCAGAGAAATCGTCTTAATACTATAAGCGACAAGGTGTGCGCACAGTATACGGATCGTATACATATGATGTCAAAATTCGCAGGATTGTCACGGTATGCGAGATGCAGATGCGCTAGTGAAAAATGACCGTCAGTACGTATGATTCGCATCAGCTGCGAATGGACGTACGAAATTTCGTTAAATAGCGCGATCGCATTCATTTATGCGACAATACACCGGCGACAATGAGATACTTTGTGAAATAATTGGCAACATCGATTTTCGCAAATGATCTGCTTGAATCGTATACAATAATCTGCTCATACGATGATTTTTAGCTCGTCAGCGCGATGTGCACCTGTCATGATTTCATCGGATGCAATAAACGCACGATTTTAGGGCGCATGATTCCTGATGTATCTACATGCAGCGAGACATTCATTTGTCTACAGTGTCCGCCATCCGTACATATGCCATGTTGCGCGCGTCAATATCCTCTGCAGAATAATTGTATACTCGCAGGGATATTTTGGATGGATGCATGACGGACACATGATTACTATACTGCAGCATTTTACACCACATATTGATGACTGCAGAAATATTTCAAACCGTCAGCATTTGTATGCTTATTGCAATATAGTGTGCAAAAGATGTATATACCGAGTTTGCAATGATTGCATTATATACCAACATGCAGCACATGAGTATATGCAGCACACACCAGCATGCAGCACGCACCAACATGCAGCATTACACCATGTATACATTCTATACTGAGTGACTGCAATATTGTAAGTTGTGTATGCATCACGTTAGCAGATGTTATGTATAAACCAGCTTGATCACGTTAGCAGCTGGAATATGTGACATTATATTACAATGCATCAGACATGCACATAAGCATACTTGCTGTGCATGTTAACTATATTCGAACCCATATAGTGTAAGGTGCCTATTCAATGATCTCAACACAATAATTAGCTCGTTATGACCCGGTGGAGTCGAGATACTCTTCGGACCACATATCGTTCTATTGTGGATCACTGAAAGGATTACTCACCGGAACTATATGTGAAATAAACCAGCAACGCATTATTGTGAATGAGATGATCTCAGGACTACAACAACCCCTAACCTGATATATATCATGCTAGATTCATTCACTACATGGTATGCTGATTATCATCCTGCATGATAAACTGTTTGGGAATGTTGAAATATCCAGAACTTATCTTCTTGTAAGTGTATAAAAGTGAACACACACTAGGTACTAATCAGTAGTACTATACACTGCACATCACCAAGCATTCATCATACATGTTAAGATTCACTGACTCAAAGTGAATAAATTAACTATATTATGTATGATAATATGGATCCCACTTCCAAACACATGTGCGTGGAAGTGTCAGTGATGGCGATACATAAGGGAACAGGATAAGAAACCATGCTGAAGGGCTGGATGGAGAATATCTCCAGACCCGAAGGCATTATACAATGCTCAAATAAGCAGCTGGTCACTGCTGAGCATTGTCCACTCGTCTTACATATCAGCTGGAGCAACTACAACAAGTACATTGCATTATTATAGTTGATTCAGAATTGATCAGCTCAATTTGCATGTAACATACAGATCAGTTTTCATATGATTTCTGACAATAGTATAAAGGACATTCACACACACATAAATGTGTTGTGTGAAGTTGCTGTGATTGTATCCAGCAAAGTCCAGATTTGTTCCAAATGAGATATATCACTTTGATAAATCTCAAGAGCACAGACCTATGCTCAAACAAATCATAGGTTGAGAAATATCACTAAAGTGGCTGTTTCCACTTAAGTTGATTAATATATACATAATCAGAAAAGTACATTTGCTGTGCATGGGTTTAAATCAATAAAACCCAGAATGCTGTCAACTGTAAATGTTGATATACAGCACAACTCACTTATTTGCTATGAAAAAATGTCATATGCAAAAGTGAAGTTCCTTGTAATGATTCTGTACTTACATATCACATTTACACTGAAATATGTCACCACAGCAATATTTCAAACAGCTGAAAAAAGCTATAAAATAGGTGAAAAAGCTCCACGTTTAATTTCAAAATGAAAAATGTGTGCCCATTTTATGTAAGATTATGATTTTATACCTATTAAGGTGTCAGAAAATCATAATGACACATGTCATATCAGTGTGACACCCTAAAATATTAGGTGTTGAATATATATGGGTAACGCTATTGCTATGGCAATAAATCGCTCAAAATGCTCTACGTTAAATACGTAAAACAACATTTTGAAAATTTTGGATTGATTTTTTTTTACTAAAATGAATATTTATATATCAAATAACAATCCTTGATTTATGCAGCATGTGTAACGCCCTGTAACAACCCTAAAATTAAATGTGTGTAACAGGGGTGTAACGTACCTCCTAAAACACACTTTACGTTTATGTGGGTATGAAATGCAGTTTTGCTTAAAAATCATTGCAAAAACATCATACTGCTTATTTTTTACCTGTATTAGGGTTACTGATATCAAGTAACACCCTAATCACCATATTGAGTAACAGGGCCACTGTAACCACATATGCCCTAAGATGCCAGTTTTATTTCGAAAAACTTCGTTTTTTGGCATTATTATATCATGCTAAATCATCACAGACATGATAATACTGTGGGCAACAACCCAAAAACTGCAGGGCTACAACCCAAGGACTGTAGGGCTGCAACCCTAAAACTGTATGAGCTGCTTTCTATAAGGACTGCAAGTTATAAATATAAGCTATAAGGTATATAAACAACTGACTGCCTATGTATTCACACTTCCTCAAGGGGGGAAGAAGGTGGATAGGATTCACACATATCCATTTCATATTCCGATCTGGTGATTTCTGATAGATTGCTTTTGATAAAATCACTGCATCCACAAATAACGTTGAAATCTGTACAACGTTAAATCCACTATCACTAATAAAGTGTAAACTTGGATGGGAAACTATATCCCAATGACTATAAGTTGACTCTTGCTCAGCATTTACATTCTCGAGTAAGTTTGGAATGCTGAACTATATACATAACATATATAACCTGATACCATGCTTAATTGCATTTCCTGGATCAGAAGATGATAGTTATATAATGTATATATATATATCCCACCAGATATACTTTGGCACTATAGCTGTATATAAGAGTGGGAAGGACAAGTGCATCGCTGTAAGACTGGTTGATGTAGTCCCAGTGCTGAAGGCAGAATTTGGCTCCTGAATAACAGCTGATAACTGTTGGTGACCATCATGCAAGACCTTCCAAGCGTAACTCCTTTGATCCTAAGATGCAAGTGAATTGTTCATAAATGTTGACATCACATAAAAGCATTCTGATAAAACCCTATATATTCATATGAGATGTCGTCACTACAATGACATGCGGGTTTTTGAATCGTCGAAATAAGTATAACTCCGATGAATTCATTAGTACAGAATAAGCTGTTGAGATTATTCTCCAGCTGGATTGCAATCATTCACAATCCCTGTACATTCCGGTGACAAAATATTGCACTGGACTGATCACCACATTGGTATAATCTGTGATATATAAGTCACCAGAGAAAGCATTGCAATCAGCACAATGTTGTCTAGACTCACAAAGATGAGTAACATATATTATCAGATGTAATAAACAGAGGCACAATGTGACCTACGC
>LGRX02033241.1:0-80506 GCA_001247695.2 Cymbomonas tetramitiformis
GATATTCGCGAAGAGTTTGTCACTACTCGTGCACATCTGAATGTGATTAACCGTACGGTCGAAGCTTGACAATCGTATACGATTGTCACACGTGAGAGAGACTTAGCGCCGAGATCGTGTATCCTATTGCATGTCGTATAACCTGCCTGGATATTCGCGAAGAGTTTGTCACTACTCGTGCACATCTGAATATGATTAACCGTACGGTCGAAGCTTGACAATCGTATACGATTGTCACACGTGAGTATTGTAGTAGATATATTTATAGATATTCTTTATCTATATATACTAGGAAAATATTGAAATAATTCATAATTTTACAGATGTCTACAGGGAGGTTCACAAGAGTCAGAAAGCCCACTGCTAAGGCACAGGCTGTGGCTGCCGGGCGTGAGGGAGGTGCGTACCTGCAGCCCTATAAATGCATGTCGGGGTGTCATTGATTTCATTATTGCATGGCTCGTACAAAACAAACCGCTCGAAAGAAATTCGGAGGCTCAATGAGAGATTTACAGCGTATGGCCTCCGGAGGTGCACAGGCCTCTCAGAGCGGATCTTTGGCATCCGGTGAAGGTGGTTCAAATGAGTTACCCGCCGCTGGTGTTGCTCCAGGTACCGCAGGAGCTGCCACTCCGTCCAGTCGCAAGTGAAGATGCCACTCCAGTCGCAAGTGATCCTCAAGCTACAGCTAAATCGCCAAGAAGGCTGACTATTAAAGTTGGTGCGCCGAAACCAGCTCAGCAACCAGCTCAGCAACCAGCTGAGCAAGTCGTTGCGCTAATGCTCGAGTATGCCGCTACAAATAGACAGAAGGAGAAGAAAGACCTCGAGAGTGGAATTCGGGCCCTTGTGGAAGGTGGAGATGGTAAGGAGATAGTTGATACAGCTGTTGCATTACTGAAGAATCAGGACGCACGAAACTGCTGGCACTCTTAAAAGAATGCTAGGTAAGAGAAAAGCTGATGCAGATGCAGCGCCAGAGGCAGCGCCAGAGGCAGCGCCAGAGGCAGCGCCAGAGGCAGCGTCAGCTCCTGCACCCGAGACCTCGGGGAGTGCACCACCGCCAAAGCGTGCTCGTGACCCGAAGGGTAAGGCAGCGATATCTGGGACCACTGATGACGACAACAGGCAAGACTACGTATTCCCAGGACCGCTGAATATCAAAAAAGTGATCTCAGAATGGACTTTTCGTCCCCAGCATAATACTCGAGAAGACAAAAAGCTTCCAGTAGTTGCCCCTCTTGGCTTGCTGGTACATCCTGCTGATGTTCAGGGGGACTCAAACCGACTTTCGTTTACCCACGCGACTTCACAAGAGGGAATAGAGAAGCAGAAGAAGGTCATCATGGAGCGATGGGAGGTGGACAAATCACATGTCATCGCGTGGTGGACTGGACACTATTACACGGACGAAGAGTATAGGCAAATGCTCATGTCCAAGTTTTATCCCGGTGAGGCATTGCTTGTCAGCACTAGTATTATGCAAGGGTTCGGGACTTTCCTACAAAGCTTGACAATCGTATACGATTGTCAGACCTGAGTTCATTTCGGTTGCTTGCAGCGGCGGATGCGGCGGCTCCTGAGGAAGTAAGCAACTTCAACAACATGGTGCACAATCTGGAGACCGACTATCTCAGTCTATTCGATAGTGGTCCTGATGACTACAAGAAGTGGGTGAAAAACAAGTTCATGCGAATGCAGCTTGTCGTGGTTGATGGCCAGCATCGCTATGACGCCTGGCTTGACCTTGTCCTGGACGCAAGGAAACGTAAAGCATTTTGGAATGGTACCGGGACCGCTGCTAGGTCCTCTCTGGAGGGGTTGGCCACAACGATTATAGTTCTGAAGAAAGAAACACCTCTTTGTGTTTTGGTAAGCAATCCTTGTATGATATCGTTTGTTTCATCGTTTCAATAAAATACCGTGTGTACATGAATGAATTTTTTACAAGTTTCGGTTTGCGCAGAGCCTTATCGGGACACTGACGAACACCGACCAAACAGAAAGTCTTGTTGACTCTCACGAACACGATAAATGGATTTTGCTGTTGAATATTGCCGACGCCTCGGAAGACCAACTGGCGCATTTTACACAATTCCCGGTAAGGCAAGCTAGTGCCAAGAGTAACGCTTGGTATCGGAACAATCTGAGGGATACGACCGCGGCGGCCTACTCGAACGAGATTTCCAAAATTCGGGATCAATCGGCAAAAGTTGCCCTCCTCCAATCGCGCGAGCGGGATGCGCAAAAGGTATGAAACTTCCGCGCTCTCTCATGTGTCCTCACCCACGCGTGACAATCGTATACGATTGTCAAGCTTCAGGTCTCACCCACGCGTGACAATCGTATACGATTGTCAAGCTTTGGCGCTAGCTTCGCCCCTGACTCACGCGTGACAATCGTATACGATTGTCAAGCTTCAGTTCTGACCCACGCGTGACAATCGTATACGATTGTCAAGCTTCAGTCCTCACCCACGTGTGACAATCGTATACGACTGTCAAGCTTCAGTTCTCACCCACGCGTGACAATCGTATACGATTGTCAAGCTTCAGTTCTCACCCACGCGTGACAATCGTATACGATTGTCAAGCTTCAGTTCTCACCCACGCGTGACAATCGTATACGATTGTCAAGCTTTGGCGCTAGCTTCGCCCCTGACTCACGCGTGACAATCGTATACGATTGTCAAGCTTTGGCGCAAGCTTCAGTTCTCACCCACGCGTGACAAGCGTGTCGCCCCCCTTACATGTGTCCAACGTGTCTTGCTTGCAGATTTTGCGGTTACTGGATCCAAAACTGGGAGATGAATGGCGGAAGGAAGCTCTCGAGTTGAAGAACTATCCGAAAGAACTGCAGCCTGTTCTTACCCTAGCTAGAGGCTATAAGCACCTCGCTAACAGCCTTAGGGTTTGATGTACGATATTTTTTCTTTGTTCTTAATGTGGCGAAGCAAGGAGTATTAGTGGACGATGTGGACAAACGGAAGGAGTTCTACCAGAAATATGGGATCAGTTGCAAGGGCAAGTTTTTGACTGGCACTGAGTTCAGCTCGTATTGTCATCGTCTTGGTTTCATCAAGGATGTCATCGAATCTGCCAAGGCCAAGTTTGCCTCGCTGATGGGTTGGACTAAATACCCAGATTGGTATGAACACGCAGAGGCTATCGGGGACGTCTATGATGATGATGAGGATACGCAGGATACTATACTCAAACTAAAAGCTGACAACCCTTGGGGACCCTATGAATTTGATGGGGAATTTTACCGTGATTCGCAGCATATGACGTACGTGCAAAAGCATCACCAGACACTTATGCAAGACGTCCACAGAGAGCCTGATTTGGAAACCAAGCTTCTGGTGTGGATGTTAATCAAATCTTCCAACAAATTCTACACTGCACGCTTCGATGAGGTCATGAAGAGCATGATGAAAGCAAAACGATGGAAGCGCGTTGATTCCAAGGAAGGAAGGGCTATGGACAAGAGTGTGAATAAGTCATCGCAGGATACCATGCATACTTACAAGACTCTTGTGGATTGCGCTGGTGAGTTAGTCCTCACAAGTATTTTTTTTTAAGTTGCAGGATTACAAGTCCTAATGACAGTGATGTTTGCTATGCAGCCACGCGTATGATCTTGTGCTACATTCACTCCTTGCCGGGTGACTACATCGAGATTCGAAATGCCGGTCGCTTTGGGGCTACGTTCACGATTCCGAAGCTTTATGGCCCTGCCTACACTGAGGCACCCGTATACGATTCCGCATGGTTTCTGCAGACGTTGGGCATCACCCATACGAAAATGGGGTTTGAGGAAAACTGCCTGCATTTGCTATGGGCGATTCAAGCAGCAGCTGGGTCTCAGATTAATATGGCCCCTGCAGTAATGGCAGCGTCGCGGATGATGGAAGCCAAAGAAATGCCAGATATCAATGACGAGATCGCCGCGTTCAGTGCGAAGGTGACCCCGTTATACACTTGTGATGATCATGCCATGGGGATGATCGGTCAGTTGGTAAATGTTGGTAAAAGAAGTGTGACAATCGTATACGATTGTCAAGCTCTGGCGTTACCTTGACTTAGAGTCTGCTCTGTCTCTGAGTTCGAAGACTGATTCTGATGCGTATTACAGGCCGTTTGGGAATGGCTGGAACTCCGTGTGAAAGCGTCACGCCGGGGCGAGGGCGGGATGCCGGATGCTCCGATTAAAACGGAGATTTTCGATCATGATTGGGAGCCGAAGAGCGCGGTGATTGAATTCATGGAGCTGAAAATCGAACACAAGGAGCTGCATGCTGCCGAGGGAGTCCAGCAGCCGGTGGACTTCAACAAGTGCCATCGCGAGTTGCTGGCGAAGCTTCTGACGGGATTGCGGGATTTCGGAATAAAGGTTAGAGCTGTTCAAATATCTACATTGCAATGTATTAAGTATTTCCTGCGTATGTATTTCAAAGCAGACTGATGAAAGCAATGTTCCACAGGTTAACGAATCTCGCGCCGAAAGGAATAAGGGTCCACGCAGCAATCAAGTCATGGTCAATTGGCGCAATGAAAAACATTGCAACACGCTCGCTATGGAGTGGATCTGATCTTTGTGGATGGTCCTTTTGGGCTGTTTTCGGAGGTATGGGATACCTATTCAACAGACTTCTACTCATACATGGGTGGTATTTGCATGTCGACTATGGATTATGGTGGCATTGTGATTTTATTCTTACCGGACTCGACTACCCGCAGTAATGTGACTATTAATGGAAAAACCTTCGCGATATCGAGGCAGCAAGCAATCATCGATGCCTTCTGCGCTTCGACCAAAGGATGGCCGCTGCAATGGACATGCCACCAAACGGTTCAATACTGGAATCGAGGCGGAGGACGCATAGGTAATAATGCGGCTGGTCCGGTCAGCGTTTTGCAACCGTATGTGTTGCTGCACTTGGTGGAAGATCCCTCAAAGAGTAATAAGCTACCGAAGTGGGCCCCGCTGCGAACAACGGTCGGAAAGTTTGCGAACGCGTTCACGAACAGCATGGTAAGAATCCTGGTATGCATTCATATCTTGTCATGAATGCAACTCCGCTAAACAAAATTGTCAAGCAGGTGCACTAGCTCAGACACGCAGACTCGCAAGTGACAATCGTATACGATTGTCAAGCAGGTGCACTAGCTCGGACACCCAGACTCACGTGTGACAATCGTATACGATTGTCAAGCAGGTGCACTAGGTCCGACATTTAGACTCGCAAGTGACAATCGTATACGATTGTCAAGCAGGTGCACTAGCTCGGACACCCAGACTCACGTGTGACAATCGTATACGATTGTCAAGCAGGTGCACTAGGTCCGACACTCATACTCGCGTGTGACAATCGTATACGATTGTCAAGCAGGTGCACTAGGTCCGACACTCAGACTCGCGTGTGACAATCGCACTATACAGACTCGCGTGTGACAATCGTATACGATTGTCAAGCAGGTGCACTAGCTCGGACACCCAGACTCACGTGTGACAATCGTATACGATTGTCAAGCAGGTGCACTAGGTCCGACACTCAGACTCGCGTGTGACAATCGTATACGATTGTCGAGCAGGTGCACTAAGTCCGACACTCAGACTCGCGTGTGTTGTTTGTTTATGAACAGGAGGTACCGCTGCCACCTAAGGAGTACCTGAAGAAAGAAGATGGACAAAATATTCGCAGCGTTCAGAAGCCAATCCGTCTTTACCGTGAGCTGATGCGCTTGTACAGCAACATGGATGCTTGTGTTATGGAATTTCCTTGCGGAACGGCTCCAGCCTCCATGGCGGGGTATATGGAGCAAAGGCATGTCCTTTCGATCGACATGGATGCAGAGGTGTTGAAAATGGCCAGAGCACGGTATTCCGAGGTGCTCGCAGGTGACATAGCGCTGATAGAAAAACAAAAGGCCAATGTGCCTGATGACCACGTAATGGAACTGACTGAAGTCGCGGCCTATTTTGACATGGGGACTGTGCAGCCAGACACGGGTATGGAGGCTGAGCAGCCAGAAGCTTGTTTCGAGATGCCAGCCGCTCTCGCGGCAGCGTTGCTCGAGCACCCCGACCCTGTACCTAGCGTGTAAATCTGCATGAATGCTAGGAAATTTGACACTGGCGGGCTCCGACCCTAGAACCGAGGACACCCACAAAACATACAATTCAGGGTATCACATAATATCCAATTAATTGTAATAATACTATCTGCGTGCACAATAAAAATGTTGCACATACCCGATCATAAATCGTTCGCTATGATCCATCCCCCGAGCCCATCCGTTGTACTGTCGAGTTCATGTTGTTGAAGTGTTTTTCTTGTCAATGTCATACATTGGCATACTTTGGCAAATAAACTCTCTTCACGGGGAACCGGATGGAAATAGGAGCGACCAGAGCGCAAATATTGATCTACAATGCGTATCACGCGTGCAGCAAGCCGGCATGTCATGTACACATCGGGGTAACGATTCAAAATTCTATCGGTTGCCGGCGCGTTTGATAAGCTATCGATGGCCCACACCCCAGCGTTTGACAGGTCATCGTAACGGAACAACACACTGATATTTACTAACGGAACATTGAGCACATGGAGCATGGAAACGAATGGGGAGCAGGTATCATCGCCACATCGAATCTGCCATTCCAAGATGGGAAGTGAGGACGATTCTGATCTTTCAGTCGAATTGAATCGGACATGTAAAACATGTTCGTGGGGGGACTCGGGCAGTGGGGTTAAAAGAATGGTGTCCAGCGCGAACATTTTGAGGTGGTCCGCGATTAATTTCGGAGACATGCACATTCCGCTAGGAGCCACCATTTCAGGATACTTTTGATGAAACATGCTTTGTAGGCGTAGGAGGGAGACATGGGCTCGGTGAATTAAGAGACGAAGGTTGGCGTCTTCCATAAAAAATGTAGGCGGTAAGAAGAGAGCGGGTGATAGCGTTGCCGCAAGGGACTAGCCCAACACTTAGCGCGGGTTGCGCACGCCCGATTATTGTATCATTGAACTGTACGCAGACACATCTTATTCGGCAGAGATTCCCGAGATACATACATAACGGTTCATTGGAATGATCAGGTCCGTAAGGAATGGCCTGAAAGATTTTTAACAAGACGTTGTTCGGAAGATGCATTATGTGTAAAAAAGAATGACGTTTATCTATTACTTCAACCCCTTATATTTCGAAACAGCCGAAGGGCACTAGCTTCGACACTCAGACTCACGTGTGACAATCGTATACGATTGTCAAGCAGTTGCACTAGGGCATACCCACACTGCGAGTATGGAATGATGAGAACGCTGTATACGGAAGTAGCGAAAATGGTAGCTGTGTGGAGGATGCAGGGTATGAATAAAACACTACTTAGAACTAACAATTATTTTCTTAAAATAATTGGTACAATTATCATGTTCTTAGAAGCCAAAGTCCAAGTCCTCGTCAGGCATATCCGCCGCACAGTTGCAAGCTCCTAAATATTGCTCTATACTCTCACCGCGCTGCTCCGGTAACAATAAATCATTTATCTTGTCCACAGGTATTTTCAGATTTCTAGGCGTTACCCACCTCCCCGTCCAAGGGTTCCTGGAGGGAAATCGTTCGAGATGCATCAAGGTAAAGAATAGGAAAAACCGAGTTCGGCGTACATAACGGTATCCTGCAGAGATTTCGTCCAAGTCCCAATTTCCCTGAATGATAGGCCTTTCGCAATGCACATATACGTTTTCCGCATTACAGTTTACGCAAGGTGTATAACCGAAAATGGACACATTATTTATCATATCTTCATCCTCATCAAAACCGTCTAACCAAAGCAAGACGCGCTCAACCTGCCGTGTCAACGCCATTTCTCCGGAAGTTCTTGAACGCGAAAACAAATGATTAAAACTCGCTACAACACGTCTTAAGTAGGCATGGGAGCCTGGTATTTTTTACCTAACGGCAATTGCACCACTTTCCGTCGTCATCAGGTTCGGGATTATAGCCTGTGCCCTGGTCAATCAACTCCGGAATGAAATCTGTGGGAACCGCCATTGTTTTTGGGGTAAGTGCGCCAGGGTTGGCGTGCGTTGGAGTGTACGTATATTGCGCAGTAGTGCCAGGATACCGATGCGCATCCAACAGTTGAAAATACCATGTTTCCCGAGTGTCGCGGATAAACCTCCACTTAGCCTCAGAGGGGTCATGTGTAGGAATCAGCGCAGGATCGATGAACACTTCCTCGCGATATAAGAACAAATTCCAGGAATGGCACACACTGCATTTTTCGTATTCGATATACATACGTTCAAGCTCAACAAGTGCGTCTTCCATGAACTGAGGAGTATTCATGATGCTAGGATTTTACTGCGAAAATAAATGAATAAAAGACATGTAACATTACTTATATAGCAGTAAACTTCGAGGGACTTCCTTCCAACACGGTGTTGACAATCGTGTACGATTGTCAGAAGTGTCCAGAGGGTAGTTTTGGTATGCACGGCGTGAAAGTTATTGTTTTTCATACATGTAAATATACGGTTTATTTGTGTACTGTCACGTGACATAAGTGTTAGCTACCAAGCATATGTCTCCTCATTGCACGCGCTAGCATCAATTATGCGCGTTAGGGTGCAGATTCTGAACATACGCCCGCAAACTTCGCATCTCCTTTCATCTTCCTGCAGCAGATCGCTTTCCAGCTCTGTCAGGGCACCGTGCGTAGTTTCGCTGTAGCGGTGTCTATTTCGCCAGCCCCGCCACTCCAAATCTGAGTATCGGTGGTAGATCCACCCGCCCTCATACCAGTACACGAGATGCCTCACACCGAACCTTTCGCTGGATCTACGGCCGTGGACGTACATCGGCCAAAAACTCCACCAGTGATAGGTCCTGAGATTAACTGCATGTTGCCCGAAGTCCTCCCAGTCTTCTTCAGCTTGTTGCCGCGCTCGCCGCCACAAGCGGAGAATTAAACGGTCTTCAGGAACCCATTGGGCTTGTTGTAACTGGCAGTCGCGAAACGTAAAAGTATCGAAAGGCCATATCCAATACTGCAATATTCCAATACTGGGCATAATGGTGAGGTAGTCTAAGGGGCGGGTTGTGGTTCTATGTGACGAACGCAGGTGTGATGAAATGACCTCCGGTTACAACTCCTCCAACATATATAACAACATATATCCTAAAACCCTGAACCTTGGACGCCCCGATATGTCGATGTGCAGCACACCTGACACCAAGACTCACCTGCTTGACAATCGTATACGATTGTCAAGCAGGTGCACTAGGTCCGACAACCAGACTCACGTGTGACAATCGTATACGATTGTCAAGCAGGTGCACTAGGTCCGACACCCAGACTCACGTGTGACAATCGTATACGATTGTCAAGCTCTGTCGTTGGGTTCGTCTCTCTGACGCACGTTTGACACTCGCATGCGACTGGGTTATACCCCCTGAGTCCCTGGTTAGGGGGGGAGGGGGGAGTCAGTGTATATTCCTTAAGTATGAAGAAAAAAATTAAATTTTCTTAAGTATGGGAAAACGCAGGCGTCGACGCGGGCCGACGCGTTACACTCCTTAAGTATGGGCTTAAGTATGGGAGCCCTGATTTGTGAAATCTTAGAATGTTAAGAATGTTTGGGCCCCCGGCCGTCCACGATTTGGGCCGTCCACATGTGGACGGCCCAAATTGTGGACGGCCGGGGCCCAAACGGTGGCCCGATACTAATCCCCCAGAGCCACTAGAGGACATCCGTGCACACTCCATGGGCTGCACCTCGACTGTGCGCTCCGGTGATGATTGCGTGCACCCCTCACGCGGTGACTCGACTCTGCTGGCAGGTGGCCGCTGCGCGCATTCGTCGGGCCGCACCGCCAATGTGCCGCCAGGGGCCAGCTGTGCGCACTCTCGGAGCGACGCCTCTGCCTCCTCGTCGGGTGGCGGCAGTGTGTGCTCCTGGGGCAACACTCCTGCTCCACTACCATCAGGTGGCCACTGTGTGTGCTCCCCGGGCAGCACCTCCACCGACGACTGCGGATATGGGCCTAGTGGTGGCGCCGTGAGCGGCCTCCAAGGCTCCGCATCAACGGACAGCTGGGTGCGTGTCACGCCAGCGCGCGCGTCTGTGTCGTGGCTTTGGTCGCGCGCCTCGCTCGGGGCACATCCAACGCTCTGGCTGTGGTCTAGCGCCTCGCTCGGGTCACCGCCAGCGCTCTGACCGTGGCCGTGCACCTCACAGGGGGCTGCGCCGGTGCCATGGCCGTGCTCGCGGGGCTCGCTAGGGGCACTGCTAGCGCTATGGCTATGGGTGCGCCTCGCGCCGGGGCATATGTAGCGCATGCCCGCGCCATGCTTGCTACTGCGCGCCCCGCTAGGGACGGCACTTGCACAGTAGCCGTGCGCTTCGCTCTAGGCAGCGCATGCGCTGTGGCCGTCGCCGCGCGCCTCGCTCGAGGCATCGCTCGTGCCGTGGCCGTGCGTCATGCTCAGAGCAGCGACGATGTGGTTGCGCGCCTCGCTAGGGGCAGCGCCAACGCCGTGCCTGTGGCCGCGTGCCTCGCTAGGGGCAGCGCCAGTGCCGCGACTGCCACCACGCGCCTCGCTAGGGGCAGCGCTCGTGCCGCGACTGCCACCACTCGCCTCGCCAGGGGCAGCGCTGGTGCTAGGGCAGTGGCCGCGCACCTCGCTAGAGGCAATGCCGATGTGGTTGCGCGCCTCGCTAGGGGCAGCGCCAGCGCCGTGCCTAGCTAGGATTTGCGTACAAACGTGACAAGCACTAAGCGTTGGAACCTGGCACTAAGCAGTGGTAGGAATTGCTGGGGCACTGTACATTTGCTAGTGGTTTTTGTACAAAACCTAGTGGGTTTCACTATATAGTGGAGTGACTCCACTATATAGTGAAGTGACTCCACTATATAGTGGAGTGACTCCACTATATAGTGAAATGACTCCACTATAGTGAAATGACTCCACTAGATAGTGGAGTCATTTCACTATTTCACTATATAGTGGAGTCACTCCACTATATAGTGGAGTCACTCCACTATATAGTGGAGTCACTAGACGCTGAGACGCTGAGACGCTGAGACGCTGAGACGCTGAAGATGTTCACGTTCCTACATCGAAAGAGCAGGCAGCTGAGTTACAGGAGGAGTGACTCGGAAATGTCAACGGTCCAAGAACACTTACCACAGGCCCCTGGGGTGTAGCAGCAGCTCCACCACCATGCCCGCCGGCGCGCACTGCAGGAGGCTGTGTGAGGCACGCTCCAGACCGTGAGGTGGTGTGATGCGGCGGTATGAGGCGCAATTTAGACCGTGAGGCGGCGTGGGGCACTTTTTAGACAAGTATGTGCATAAGGTACAAAGATCCGGCGCGAGCATGCTCTATACAAATATTCCCCCCAAAAAACGAACATACCCGCTCCAAGATGTTCATGTTCCTAGAGCGAAAGAGCAGGCAGCTGAGTTACGGGAGGAGTGACACGGAAATGTCAACGGTCCAAGAACACTTACCGCAGGCCCCTGGGGTCCAGAGGCAGCACGATGCATGATGCTGCCTCCGACGCTCCTGGAGGGCATCACCGTCCGCGCAGAAGCGCCCACCTGCGACACCGTCGAATATTCACAAACTGGCCAATACGCATTTTCCCTATAAACAATACACGCATGTCGAACACCTAGAGGTAACCCACCAGTGTCGACAACGGGTACGGGCTCAACCCGGGACCCGTAGCCGGGTCGTCAACTTTCCCAGCCTCCGTCTCCGACGGGTCCGAATTTCATCAGGATCCGATGGGGAACCGTCTCCATCGGAGCTCGTGAAGTCCAGGCTCCGTCTCCGATGGGTCCCAAAGATCTCAGGATCCGACGAATACCGTGCCCGTCGGAGCCGGATATTTCCAGGCTCCGTATCCGATGGATCACGAAGATCGCAGGCTCCGGGCGTGCCCGTCCCCATCGGTTCCTAAGATCTCCCAGAGCCGCCTCCGTCGGATCGGGCGTCAAATGGGACTTGGCGGATGGCGTTGGCGTCTTGCGTGGCGTGATGTGCGTGTTCGAAAGGGGAAAACACTGTGACACACGGAATCTATGTGGGTCGTGTGTGCGTGTCCAGCAAGGAGCATAGAGTATCTGATATTAAATATATCATATGTATGGACCATTCCCATCCGGCCCAGAGTAGGGCCGGGGAAATTAATTTACTCATACGCCCGACGGGCGTGGTTTTTTCTTTTTTCTTTTTCTTTTTTCTTTTCTTATGGACCATTCCCTTGGGATAAATATTGGTTTGTTCGCTAGTAAGAAGCAACTCCATAATTCTTAATTGTGACAAGCGCACAAGTAGACAAGCCTATCCTTTCCTAGGGACTATCGAAAATGACGGCCAACAAAAAGACAACCTCAATTCAGTTGTCGCTGCCGTGCGAAACCGTGAAAAAAATATCCAGGTCAAGAGCAGGCAGATTTGAATGTTAAGATAAATATTCCTGGCCATTGGTTCAATGGCATGGATGCGAAAGATCGCGCTAAGGAATTTTGCATCCACGGGTGTAGAGTATTCCACACGCATGTCGACAGTTCGGCACTGGTCGTAACTCTGCGAAGACCGAGGCCTTACGCTTTCAGGTTAGCTCATGTTCTCGTCCCCTCCATCGCGGGAAGAAATAGCCGTTCAAAACGCTCTTTACCCCTTTTGAGTCGTCTTCGTGTCAGGCGGCGGGGGAAAAGTGCAGTTGTTGGGGGCGATGATGTTCTTGCAAGTGGCGGAGGTGCTCCGAGTAATAAGCGCCAGAGGACCCTTGGGGAACTTGCTTCTGCATACTCCGCCTCAGCTGAACCACGTGAAGCTCGTACTCGAGATTCGGAGGTCATCTTGAAAGAGAAGCTCAGACTTGAGAAGGAGCTCTTCACAAGTGTATGTCCGACTGCACGGGCAGACGTTCGTCGTATTGGGACCCGACGACACACGAGTTTCGCGTGTTGAAGTTTTATTGTGATCATGAAGCTCAATTGCCAATCCATGCAACTTTGTTCTTTGCAGAATGCGCATCCAAGAAAGCGGCCTCGGCTAATGTGGAACAGGTGTTCAGCGGCGCGGGAAGCTTGCTGGCAGATTTCCATGCTCGGGTGCGCTTGGCGCGGAGATGCTTGAAGCATACATGTTCATCCGCCATAATTGGCAATACGGCTTCCTGCGACCCAGTACCGAGGAGATCGTGAAAGCATACCAACTTGCTCATAAAGATGAAAGTGATGATGAGAGTGGGATCGACACTGAGGAAGATGATGACTGTCTGGGTCCTGCAAATCGCCAATCGCGACTATTCGTCGAGGTTCAAAATGCGCCCATTCGCGCGATTATTCGCGGCACGATTTCGGGCCGGTCGGGGAATACCGCTCAGAGCCTTGCTAGTTGCTAAACCCCGACGAACTGACGACTGTGGAACAGTGTTGAACAGTGTTCGTGGCCGTGCGGTGGGCATCATTCCGTCCAACATGGCGCCTCCTCTGTTGAAAGATATTGTGTGCTTCCTGACTAGCTAACTTAACTAGCTTGCTGAACATGGAGAGCAACTGATGCCTCAATGCTTAACTCCATCGTTAACTGCCTAAGTGCATAACTGCCTAAGTATACGTACAGTAGACTATTGACTATAACACTTGACAATTTGATATTGCATTATTCTCGGTGTACGGTAAAAAGCCCTGTAGTCTGCATTCTGAAAACTGATAGAATCTCATGGTGTTTCAATAACATATGTTGCTGATAATAATGATTAGATATCATTGTCAGTTTGTGACACATCTTAAATGTGCACCACTGTTTAACAATCGCGACTATTCGTCGAGGTCTAAAATACGCCTATTCGGGCGATTATTCGGCACGATTTTGGCGATTTGCACGACCCAGATAACTATGCATAAAACTTAGATAGTTTGTCCTCACACTTGCTGGCAGAATTCCAGCATACTAAGTGGCTCCTAAAGAAGAGTGTGTGTTTGATAGCGAGGATGGTGACAGTGCATGAAACTAAGATGGTTTGTTGCTAGAATGTGAGCAAGCCTCCGAACTAGTTGTATTATCATATATTATAACAATGAATTGCTCGATTCTTTTGGTTTTGAATGTGTATGCCATACTGTAGTGTAGTATTCGTCTCCGTAGGGTTTTATGGGTGTGCATGACCCGAATAACCCGAACCCGAGGGAGCATGAGGCACACAGGCTTCGGCTCCGTAGGAGCCTGAATAAGCCAGGATCCGATGATTACCGAACCCGAAGGGTTCATAAAATCCAGGCTCCGTTAGTTCCCGTCACCGATGGAGCCTTAAAATCCTAGCCTCCGTGCGAATCCGTACCCATTCGAGTTCTAGGGTACCAGGCTCCGGCTCCGTTGGAGCCTCAAGGTCTCAGGCTCCGACGGATACGGTTTGGACCCGTTGTCGACACTGTAACCCACCTGCCCTCCAGGGACTCGCATGGCCACGCCAAGCAAGGCTGCGCCACGCGACGCGGACTGCACGCCGCCTCCCACGGGTCCATCCTGCGAGCAATCGCCAACGTAAACACACATGCATGCCTATGAACCTAATCAAGGAAAACACCACTGCTGACTAAATAGCAAGCTAACAGCCGGTAGGGCTACGAGTGTAATCTGTTCCAAACCTGCAAGGTCCTTTGCCTCTTCGAGGAAGGACCGCTGTCTCCCGTTTTCTCCATTGCAGCTTGCTGTTTGATTTTTACTCTCTTGCGAGAGTCAACCGCTCGTTTTCAAATCGTAAAGAACTTCAAGACAAACACGACTTGGTGTGGCGCAGACAACAAGCGGGATATCTCGCCTTGCATATCATCGTCGTGCGCAATCAATCGCAAGCGCCATCGACTCGTCGTGATGACGGCCATGGCCATGCATGCGATTTCGCTATCTTATTATCTTAGTTTATATTTATGCACTCATCACCTGCTTGCCATGGAATTTCTATCATTTATACCGCGACTGTATGCCTTCCCCCATGTTCTCGCAATTTATACACATCGATTAGCCTTTCTTTAAATTTATACAAGCGTTTAGGCTCTCGATCTCAGATTCTCGCCTGTCTCCGCGGCTTTTAGGGGCGTATTTAGGACACCGAATCCTGATTACCCAGATTTAGGGGGCATTTTGGCACTTTAGGACCATTCTCGATTTTTTGTAAAACTTAGTGAGTTTTAGTTAGAATCCTTGTTCAAGTGAGACCACCGCCCCGGCATGGACAGTCGCTTTCTTTTGCGGTTTCGTCCAACAAAACGATTTTCTGGAGGTGATTGACAAGTACTGCTCCGGCCGCGCGGAGCGGTTCTTCTGGCACAAGGGGAACGTGCACATGAACCCCAACAAGACCGTACTGCGCTTACACTATTGATTTTTAAAATAATTAATTAATTGGGGAAATTTATAGTATCCGTTTACAATTTTCAGAAATTAAATAACTCGCGCGAGCGACAAGTGTCCAACAAATCAATAGTGAATAAATAAATATGTCAGAGCCTATCGACCCTGTCAATAGGAACAAGAAATAGTTTCAAAACTAAATAAAGATCTCCATCGCACGACATACAACAATCGATAGCGACGAAATTAATTAATGATTAATCGCCACCTTTGCACCTGCTTCATGTGCTGGATCTTGACCTGGAGGGCAGTAAGATAAAGTGGCAATGGTACCGCCCACGTGCCAATTCCGTCAGCAACGCGAAGACACGTGTGATGGACTTTTCCGACTTGGAGGACGGGTTCTATGCAGGAAAGAACCCCGTCACGGCTTGGTGTGATTTCTTCACTGACGAGTTTGTTTATTGCTGAGAACTAGATGAGGGGGATGACGTGGGCTCTATTCCGATCGAGCTCCACGCTACCATTAGCACCAACCTCGGGGCAATCGTGAAAGCAAAGAACTGTGCTAAAAAGAAGGGGCAGATGCCACTTGCGCCCCTGCCATAGACACCGCAGAAGCCAGTACCTCTGGTTCTCGTGCTTCGTAGGTTCTACAATATCATACAGTAAGCGCTTATGATAAAGAGCTCACCGCAATATCCACAGCTTCGTTCGTTGCTAAAGCGAACTGTGCTACGACTTACTGTGCCCTTAATAATAAGTGTTCAGTACTGTAAGACAAAGATCGATATTGTACAGTAAGCTTGTACATATCTCCATATCACCATACAATACTGTATCTGAAAGACTGCATTATCAATGTTAATTATTAATTTATGGGTCGATCTTGCTGGTGCAACAAAGTAATAGCTAACATATTAATTAAGTCTGGGTCGATCTCGTATACCAATAGGAACACGAAATAGTTTTAAAAGTAATTAATTTCGTAGATCTCGCGATGTCCAACAATACATAGGGAAAATATTAAATTAATTCGGACCAGCATAAAACCCCTATTGAAAATAATTTCTTATTGATGAGGCCTTGGGGGGTTAAAATCAATAGTGTAAGCGCAGTACGCTTCAATGACCTTGAATGTGGGGTCCTGGGGTACCATGTAAAGAGCGATGCCGCGGGGGGAGACTTTTAAAAAGCCGCGGCGGATGTCCAACTTTGAGCTGGGGGACGCTGAACGTTACAGCCGCGCGTCACTTATGCGCGGCTTCCCGGTCGTTAACCCATTTTTTCATCTATGGGTAGATTTTAAGAACGCAGATCGCATCTGATTGATCCATACGTATCGTGCGTCAGAGTGACGATTCAAAGCATCCGAAGTGTACGTTACGGATTATTTGCGCTAGCCGTCGTCGCTTTAGCGAACGATGATCCCACGATTTAACGATTTATAATCGCACGATTCTCGGCCTGATATAGTGCACCCAACCCTTCCTCCCCTCCTTAAGCTACTTTGGAGGATCATAGGTGGCGATGGGGAGCCCGATTTTGGGGCTTGTTTTTAATGCAAACGGAGTGGCCCTGCTTAACGGAATTGGACTTATAATCCTCAACCGGTCTGCTCAACTCCTCAATGTTTTTGTCCAGTACGCACGCTTTGACGAACATCTATCGCGATGAGTGAGAATGGATTCGCCACGTACTAATGTGAAATTTATTTAGTTATGTTTGTCAAGCACAACTTAGGATCACAACTCCGTCTACCTCAGTCGATATCTCCGGTAGCTTCGGATGACTGGCCAAGAATCCGATGACAAACCACGGTTTTGGCAAAGGTAGCATTTAGCAGTTTTTCACAGATATTGGTACCCGCATATGCGTATCTGTGTAAGGGTATGATTTATACAAGGCTCACTACACCTTAGCAAGGAAGGATCAATTCCTGCTCCTGTCATATCAATTTGATGCAGGGTAAAAAATGTTAGGGATATAACCCTGCAGTTCTCGGGTTGCAGCCCATTGCACCGAAGGCGCATCGCAGTTCTTGGGATGCAGCCCTGATATATATAAATGACCGATGGACGAAAACCTCTTGGGTATATGTTTCCACGGCCTGATTATTATTTGGTCGGCAATTATTGGCAAAAGTCATTGGCTATCAGCTTTTGACTCAGAAGCCACAATGTTATAGAAGCTGCGACCTATTGTGATCATATGCGGCAGTTATGCCTTCAGCATACGTAGACAATATGATTATGTGGAACTTATAATCCCACTTAAGTTGCATCATGATAAATTTATCCAGGTGTTAACAAGTGTTCAGGATTTGATAAGGGGTTGACGCCCCACAAGCCAAAGGTCACTGTCTCATAAGGCTCGCCTCAAGTGTGCGGCTTTGAGGATTAGCGTCCTGGCGAGGCACAGTCATGATGCTTCCTAGTCCATAATGGAGCTGGAAATGAGAATGCAAAAGATATCCGAAGACAGGAAGGCTTTTGGTTGGCCAGAGTTGCTGTCTAGATGCTTAACCTCGATGGGGTTGCATTCGGATACAAACTGTGCAACCATGCATGTGACTTATGCATTGGTGTATGACTTTGATGAATTGTTTCTTGTCATGAACCTGGAAGGAATGACGGGCAAATAGCTAGATTGGCGGATTTACTCACTCGGCTTGCTGTTATGGAATTTGATGCCTGATGGCACAACTGGCAATCCTTTGCTCAGATGCTTTCCTAAAGACATTGGCAACAACTTGTGTGCCAGCTTCTCTAGATTTGGGGAGAAACCATGGATCAACAATTCATGAATCAAAACACATGTATCAAGGTTGATTCAACGAATCCTTCAACTCTTGAATTTCGACAATCAGCATCTCAGGCTGTTGACGTCAAAGTGATGGTCTTAAGCTTAAAATATAGCCTATTCATCTTTGAAAAACCATCGTTCTCCTATGTCAGTGCCCTTCATATAAATGATAGAGCCGGAGAAATATGCATATATGATTTCCTCATAATGAACTTCATGTGTTAGTAAGTCAAATAAGACTTCATTTGATGTTTCAATCGGCATGATGTACCGTGTCCTCAACTTTATGGCTGCTATACACAGATGCTGGAACTTTTGATAAGATTTTTAATCTTCCAAGCAAAATCACAATGATGTAAATCAATTTGTGGCAGCTGTATAAAAAATGAATGAATCTATACTCTTCCTCCCCCTCGTAAAAAGGGATGTATCAACCAATCAGATGGTGATGGAGGATGTTATTCAATCATTATGTTATGTGAAAAATGGTTTGATAGAGAATCAGACTGAGATTACTCATCGAATGCTTTAGAGGTAACAATGTCAATCTGAACATTGATTCTCTCTACGTCATATTGGCAATATGCCTGACGTTTTTGAATGTGGCAAATGCCAGATGATGTCAAATGCAGTCGTTGGGTTGCAGCCCACATACATTGTCAGTTCAGGGTCACTATAGTGTGCCCAACTTAGACAATGTTCTGGAAAATGATTGTCATGATGAACAAAGAAATCAGTGATGGTACCGAAGTTAACTTTGGTATCGAAGCTAATGGAGAGTCAATCAAGAAGTGCCATGACAACAACTTACTACGAGTTGTATTTTCGTAGTTGATGGATGGCTGACATGTCATTTCATTATGATTAGAACATGGCATTGCCTAGTGATATATGTATATTCTTCAGTACATGATCACTTATCTCAATGGTGCCCATTTTATTTTTTGGGCAAACACTATTCAGAGACTTGTTATGATAAAGGAGTATGAATGATGAATGTGTCATTTCAATCCGATAGAATTGTGACTTGTTTCATGACTATAAAACTTCCGTCACTCTTCAGAATGAGGATGAACTGCGCTTGGAAACCGTATGCAGATTGCGGGTTTTCCAAGACTTCGTGGCCTAATGGATGAGGCAACAAATTTTTAAATATTCCAGAATGAACTTTGAAAGAGTTTTCATTCCTTAATGAAGCATGCTTGTCTTATGTGCAAAAATGATATGAAATTACAAATATGGTGTCAATCTATATGTGGATGGTTTATACCATTGTATGCTATTCCACAAATAAGTAATGATGTCAGAGTAAAAACTTTGGACAACTCAGTACAAACTTGAGTGCATTCAAGCCCACTTAAATGTTCAGAATCTGAATCTAATGTACTTTTCTAGCTAGAGCTACCATTGACTATCCAACATCCACTGAGGACATTGTTTCCTACGTCTTTTGGCATCACGCTCAGCTTTTTTCTTATTCTGCAAGCGCCTCTTTGCTACTGCTACATCCGGAACGTTGTACCAGCCATGAAACTTGCTGGAATCTACTAGCTCATCTTCTGAGCTTTCTTCATCCAAAAGCAAAACTGGCTTCAACATGTCTTGTTCTTCCATCGAGGACGAATCACACAGGGAGGCAGCAGACCTGCAGCATGCGAAGAAAATAAACAGCAAGAAAGTCACTATGCAAAATTACCACTGAAGGAGATGACTCCCATCATAGGGTGGTATATTGGTTGTTTTCATATGATACATGGAAAATATGAATAATTCTTAGAGAATTTTGGGATAAACATCCTGGATTGGTTGTGCTTGATTGCTCTATGCATAAGAATGACCGAAGAATTTGCTTGCCATCTTTCAGCCATATAGCGTGGAGGTTGCTTAACAACGGTTGGGTCATAAGCTAAATAGCTATGCCAGCTATGTCGGAGGCTGAATAGCCATGATTGCACAGACTCTGTCTTTTATGATGAATAGACCTCTGATAAATGGTGTCTGAAAAATCAATACTTTTGACAACAACTCAACCTTTTGGTATGATGAAGAGCTGATGATCTTTGTTGCACTATAATTGTTTAATGTGCAATAATGAAATGCCTAGTGATATATAATCTCACAGAATAGGCATTGCTCAATGGCGATATGATCAGATATGTAATGATCAATGAAGACAAGATGGTTGGTATGGCTCATTCAGTAGGCATAATTACCTCAAAGAGATGCCAATACACGGATACATATCAAGACATAAGGGCAATAGGCTTATTGTATAGCCTTCAAGGCAGCTAGCATTTATGCTACATTGGTTAGCTCAGTGGCTTTGACCTTTCTAGGTGTTGTACTCAGGCCGTAGCCTGCATATTGCATTGAGTACTCTTGACACCTTTAATGATCCAATCAGATGATATGTGTGAAATATCAAGAATGGTTGCCCTTTTTAATGATCATCGGTGGCAGAGGCTATAGTGTTTGCACCGTGTCAATATACAATTCTTGTTTGGATACATGTTAGACTGGATGTATACAATGTCTGGGTCTTCAAAATCAAGCTCATTTGTATGTCATGGCTGATGACCTTAGAAATGTTTGATACATATATGTGTCAACTTCATGGAGTTCTGCATGGTTTGACTATATATAGTCAGGCGTACAAAAACAAAAACAATGATGCAACTTATATTTGTTTTATTATTTGTCTTTATTATTTATTTATTGGTTTTTAGTTGTATTTCTAGCTTATCATCTTCCCCCCTCAAGGAAGTGTATTGCTAGGCGGTTGTCAAGCGCCGTTCAAATACAACAGAGGTCCGACCTCTATGTGATGACGTGGAAGCTTTTTATGAAGCTAGATAGCAGTTCTCGGGTTGCAGCCCATTGCACCAAAGGTGCATTGCAGTTATTGGGATGCAGCCCGAATCCACGTCATCAGCGTGGGTCATATAGTGCCCAAGCATGTGTTGTATATATACAACACTACCCTCCAGCGGCGAAGTGGCTTGCTATTACCATCATCGTATGCCGTGGGATATCAATATATAATCAGAGAGCATGGTAATATATGTACCATGTTTGTCAATATCGGAGAGACTGTGTCTTCTTTAAAATCCTCATGACTATATGTATAATGGTGCTATACTGATGTCAACACCTTCTCTCTGAGTGATTTATTGATTTCAGATGTGATGTCGTGGCATAAAATATGTCCACGTCATTGGCACGAGTCATGTTGTGTCCATGCATACACGATCTTAGCGCAGGTCACAATACAGTGCCCGAGCATACGCGATTTTAGCGTAGGTCACATTGTGCCTCTATTTATTACATCTGAGAATATCTGTTACTCATCTTTGTGAGTCTAGACAGCATTGTGCTGATTGCAATGCTTTCTCTGGTGACTTATATATCACAGATTATACCAAATGTGGTGATCAGTCCAGTGCAATATTTTGTCACCGGAATGTACAGGGATTGTAAATGATTGCAATCCAGCCGGAGGAATAATCTCAACAGCTTATTCTGTACTAATGAATTCATCGGAGTTATACTCATTTCGATGATTCAAAAACCCATGTCATTGTAGTGATGACAGCTCATATGAATATATAGGGTTTTTATCAGAATGCTTTTATGTGATGTCAACATATTATGAACAATTCACTTGCATCTCTGGACAAAGGAGTTACGCTTGGAAGGTCTTGCATGGTGGTCACCAACAGTTATCAGCTGTTATTCGGGTGCCAAATTCTGCCTTCAGCACTGGGACTATATCAACCAGTGTTACAGCGATGCACTTGTCCTTCCCACTCTTATGTACGGCTATAATGCCAAAGTGTATCAGGTGGGATATATATAATTAACAACTTGCCCCCGGAGAATTTTCCATCCATATTTGTTGGCAATGTGATTCTAGACTTCATCAAAACCCAGCAAAATAATTAAGTAATCAACCTTGTTTTGTTTTTGTGCAGTGTTGTGTGTGTGTGCGCGCGCGCGTGCGCACGCGCGTGTGAACATGCTTGTGCGGCATGTGTATGAATGGATGCATATTACGGTGTGGGGGGGTGTGGCTTTCTGTGCAGGCTGTGTGGCTTTAGCAACTTGTCTAAATTAGGCATGCTCGGATTTGCTATGTACATTTGTATAGTAGTAGGTTGCATAAACTAAATTGTGTATGCTTGGATTTGCTATGTATACTATCTTGTATATAAGCTGTATATACAAGTAGTATACATAGCAAATCCAACCACACTTCTATTTTAGAAAAGTTGCTAAAGCCACACAACATAATACAGCCTATACAAGATAGTATACAGAGAAAATCCAAGCATGCTTAATTTAGAAAAAAAATGCTATATCACCCATGCAGCCTATACAAGTATACATAGTAAATCCAGGCCTACATAATTTAGAAAATTTGCTACTAAAGACACAACATATTACAGTATATGCAAGATAGTATACCTAGTAAATCCAAGTATAAGTATACACATTGTGATATATCACAGCCTATACAAGTATACATACTCAATCCAAGCATACATAATTTAGAAAAGTTGCTACATCGCAGTCTACACAAGTATACAACATAGCAAGTACACGCATACTTAATTTAGAAATTATGCTAAAGCCACACAGCCCGCAACACATAACAATATTCATTCATCCATACACACACTGAACGGCATGAGATCGGCCAACAAAAGCCAGCCCACCATCATCCCAGTGGATGTGAGAAGCAAATCAGGAGCAGGGCGGGGCCGTGACAAGATACCACAAACTCATACATGTTCCCAACCCTGATGCAAAGCAGCATGGAAAGATGAAACGATGTGACCGATCATCGCCCAACAATTGTCGGTCTCTGGGTAACGGAGTAAGCGGACCTTGCTGGCATGCCCCCCAGTGGCTCCCGGTCGATGGATGGGACCTGTTGGTCCATCCATACACACACACACACACGCGCGCACACACACACGCACACACACATATTTAAGTATTTTGCAATATGCAACTACACGCATACACTTACACACAATGCGTGGTGGTAAGCCAGAGTGAATACTAATGTGTACACTTACACACATGAGCACACATGAGCACACACATTATCACGAGATTACCTTGAGGTTTGCTTCCGCTGAAATCTCCACCTTGACGATAGTACCAAGTCCGATGCCCCCAAACATCCAGCATCGGAGCATATTTGATTCTGGCCCACCCTCTCGCTGCTTGACATTGTATTTCGAGTGAAGATGAATGCTATCAAGCTGTGTATTTTCGGGCAATTTGTGTATGTGGAATCCGCTGAATGTCGTCGATCTCAGCAGGCGTTAACAACTGCTTGCATAATGCATCGATGTCTATCTTCGTGGTGCCATCCATTATGTCAGCTACCATTTGCAGTCCTGCCATCTGCACTGCATGCTTCTCTTCTAGCAGCACGGTGCATGCAGCATCAAGTTCTGTTCAAAAAGAAACCACGGAATATATCATCTTATTAGCACGTATAACCATCGATGCATGGTGGTAAGTCAGCATCAAAGTTAATAACACATATGTGTGCGTGCATGTAATGAGCGTGGACCTACCTCGGATACGATGTTTGTCAGCGTGCGACACGGAGTGCATTGATCGCCTCACATTGTTTATGAGATATATACTCCCCAACTTCTTTGTAACTAGATAATGGTGTCGCAGTGTCATGTGGATATGTCACCTCCACATTTACATCTGATGCAACTACCTTCAGCAGTGGTCGTTTGCGCGGTGTGGTAGTCGTCACTTCGAAAGTAGCACGAGCTGAACTTCGAAGCTCCCTTTCATGCAACACCTCTGCAGCCGTGTCGATGGCAGTCGTGGCAATGTTATTGGCGGTATGCTCTTGGGCTGCAACATATCCGATCACCGGCACCGCGTCATGTCGCCGCATACAACTGACACAATGCGCAATCTCTGCATGGTGCGCATATGATTGTGCATAGGTACACGGACGACGCGCGTATTATTACCATTATTATAGAGCGCATACGTTGCCATTATGTCCACAATTAACATCTGCCGTACTAATATGATAATTCACAATAAGCGTGTGCATGCGTACCATCATCGGCTGTGCAACTTTCCGATCTTGAACGGCCTCTCCTTGTTAACCACTTCGCGGGGAGTTGATTAGTTGCAGCGTCATTGCCGTCTGTCTCAACTATCAATTGTCGCTCTACATTGATGATAAAATTACTGTCCGAAGCCGAGAAAGCAGATACGCCATTCTTTCTACGATCCCGCAACGTCGGCGCATCAGTTTGTATTATTGAAGTCGGAGCTCCGCGTGGATGTCGCCAGTCGTGATCAAAAGGAGGTTGTTGGGGCAACAAGTGCGCGTTGTTGCAACCTGCCTGCTTAGAGACACAGCGCGAACACTTATCGTTGGCCGCAAAGTTTAGGCTAGAACACGCCTTTCTATTGCTCGCCATATCAGTTGCGAATAGGTTCGGCTACACGACAACAACTATGCGGCAAAATCGCGCATACCGCCATTTGCGTATGCGCCATTGACGCTCGGCTTTGACACGCTCATGCGCGAAAATTCTCGAGAGACTGCCTCTAAAAAGATTGCAGAAGCTTACGAAGTAATGCCGTGCATGGCGCTCGCGAATTCAAGCAACCGGCTTAACAGTGGCTTCACAGTGGCTATCGGCTTCAACGTAAGCTTCTGTAAGCCAAGCACTCAGGAATTTATAAATTCGCGCCAATTCGGCGTTTCAGGCACCGTGTAATTATTGGTTCGAACATACCCCCCCTTCGCACCCGACCATCGTCCCAATTCGGCGTGTGGGGACCAGTACAACATCCATCCCATCTGAGTCGCGGAAGTGGTCATATATACATTATATAACTATCATCTTCTGATCCAGGATATGCAATTAAGCATGGTATCAGGTTATATGTTATGTATATAGTTCAGCATTCCAAACTTACTCGAGAATGTAAATGCTGAGCAAAAGTCAACTTATAGTCATTGGAATATAGTTTCCCATCCGAGTTTACACTTTATTAGTGATGGTGGATTTAACGTTGTACAGATTTCAACGTTACTTGTGGATGCAATGATTTTATCAAAAGCAATCCATCAGAAATCACCAGATCGGAATATAAAATGGATATGTGTGTAATCCTATCCACCTTCTTCCCCCCTTGAGGAAGTGTGAACACATAGGCAGTCAGTTGCCTATATATCTTATAGCTCATAGCTTACAACTTATAGCTTATAGCTTGCAATCCTTGTAGGAAGCAGCTTATACAGTCTTAGGGTTGTTGCCCAACAGTTCTTGGGTTGTTGCCCGATACATAATCATGTTTGTGTCAAAAACAGCATGATATGTTAATGCTAAATACGAAGTTTATCGAAATTATAGTGGTATTTAGGGCATATATAGTTACAGTGGCCCTTATACCCCATAATGTGATTAGGGTGTTACATGGTATCAGTAACCCTAATATAGGTAAAAAATAAGCAGTATAATGTTTTTGCAAAGATTTTTAAGCAAAACTGCATTTAATACCTACATGAATGTAAGGTGGTTTTCAGGAGGTACGTTACACCCCTGTTACACACATTTAATTTTTAGGGTGTTACAGGGCGTTACACATGCTGCATAAATCAGGGATTGTTATTTGATAGGTAAATATTCATTTTAGCAAAAAAAATCAATCCGAAATTTTCAAAATGTGTTTTACGTACAGCATTTTGAGCGATTTATTGTTACAGCAATATGTATACCCCTACATATTCCACACCCAATATCTAGGGCGTTACACGAGATATGACATGTGTCATTATGATTTCCTGATACCTCAATAGGTATAAAATCATAATTTTAAATAAAATGGGCACACATTTTTCATTTTGAAATCATGCGTGGAGCATTTTTACCCATTTTACAGCTTTTTCAGGTATCTAAAATATTGCCTCGGTGACATATCTCAGTGTATATGTGGAATGTAAAGTACAGAATCACTGGAAGGAACTTCACGTTTGCACATGACAAATTTCATAGCAAATAAGTGAGTTGTGCTGTATATCAACATTTATGGTTGACAACATTCTGGGTTTTACTGATTCAAACCCATGCACAGCAAATGTACTTTTCTGATTATGTATAGATTTATCAACTTAAGTGGGAACATCCATTCAGGAACATCCACTTCAGTGATATTTGTCAACCTATGATTTGTTCTGAGCATAGGTCTGTGCTTTTAAGATTTATCAAAGTGATATATCTTATTTAGAACAAATCTGGACTTTGCTGGATATAATCACAGCAACTTGACACAGCACATTTATATGTGGGTGTTGTCCTTGACACTATTGTCAGATATCATGTAAATACTGATCTGTGTGTTGCGTGCAATTGATCTGATCAAGTTTGATTCAACTGTCAATATGCAACGTAGTTGTTGTAGTTGCTCCAGCGATGATATGTGGGATGAGACGAGTGGACTGCACCCAACAGTTACCAGTTGTTTTATGGGTGCAGTATTTTGCCTTCGGGTCTGGAGATAACTCCATCCAGCCCTACCGCATGTTGTCTTATCCTGTTCCCTTATGTATCGCCATCATTGACACTTTCCACGCACATGTGTTTGGAAAGTGGTATTCATATTACCATATACAATATATTTGATCTATTCACTCTGAGTCAGTGAATCTCAACATGTATAATGAATGCTAGTATATGTGCAGTGTGTAGTACTGCTGATTAGTACTTATGCAAGTGTGTGTGTGTGTTTACTTGTACACAAGGGTCGGAATCGGTTTGAAATTTCAAACCTCTTTCAAACCGATTGTCTGATTTTCATAATAGGTTTCTAACTAATTGTTGACAGTTGTAACCGATTCGATTAGTGTTTTAAAAATTTCCACAACTGATTGTGTACCTGATTATTGACGTGTTAAACCCATTCGATTGTGATTGTATCTGAAAAGCAAACCTATTATCTACCCGATTATTAAAAGTTCAAATCGATTCGATTAGTGTTATTGTTTTTTGCAAACCGATTGTGTACCTAATTTTCAGGCAACCTAACCTATTTGATAACCGGTTATCAAACCGATTATCAGGGTGTAAACAGATAAGCAGATATGCAGGGGTAAACCAAAAGTGCATAACAAGGTAAAGGCGATATCAAAAACTGCAGGGTCACTAGCATATTTTCACAGCAAGCTAAGAAGGTATGACAACAAGCAGATTAACAAAATATTACAGCAGGCTGATATCAAAATATTACAGCAGGCTGATATCAAAATATTACAGCAGGCTGACATCAAAGTATTACAACATTTCTTGGATTTCGTTGCTGCACGCCTGCCCATGATGTAAGAAATGAAGTTTAAATGTAGTTGCACTCAGGTTAGAGCTTTATATGGGTGTCTCGGGTAGATATTTTAGCATCCGACAGCCACATTTGAAATTTGAGCCGCAGCTGAAACCCAACAGCCAATAATTGAGTGGCAGTGGTCGGTTCACGTCGATATGCACACAATCGATTTCATAATGTCAAACGTGTCGTCGGCGCTAGAGATCGAAACCGGTTATATTGGTGTTATGACACGACAAGAACACATTCGATTGGTGTATCCATTTTTTTGAAATCGATTTGATTGGTAATTATGATGAACACGTAACCGATTTAATTGTGGTTCCTCATCGAAGGCAAATCGATTCGATTGTCGATTGTTACAGGTTGGAAATCGATTCGATTGTAGTTGTTCAAAATTTCTAACCTGTTTGATTCGTAATTATTGCAATTTCAAATCGATTGCAATTGTGATAACCGTGTTTAATCGATTAATCGTAATTGTCAAAACAATCGATTCCGACCCTTGCTTGTACACACTCTGCAGGATATGTTCTGGGTATCACAATATCCTAGACAATTTATCATGCAAGACAGTCAGCATACCATGTACTGATTACATCTAACATGATATATCAAGTTTAGGGATCATTGTAATTTCATGCTAATCTCATTACAAAATGAGTTGCTGGATAGATTTTACATGAAGCTCAGGTGAGCATTCCATCCAGTAATCCACCATAGAATATACATGTGATCTGGAGAGCATCTCGGCTCCACCAGGACATGACAAACTAATTATGGTGTTAAGACTACTTTCAGGCACCCTTTGCTACATGGATTCGAATATAGACTAGCATTCACTGCAATATGCTTATGCTCTATGTACTACAGCTGGTATCGTGATCAAGCTGTACAGTATAATAAAGCATGTACAATTCACAATCAATGCAATCATTCAGCATAAGATATGTGCATGGTATAAAAGTGTATGCACTGCATGTTGATGATTGCTGTGAGTGAAATAAGTGCATGTGTGTGTGTGTTGATCCGCACACACATGTTGTGAACAGATCATTGTGCTGCTAATAAGCATAATGCTGATGATTAAAGTATTTGTGCAGTCATCAAAACACTTTGGAATTTGCTGCAGTATGATAATAATACATTCACAGCAACATAGTGGTAATGTATCCAAAGCAGTATGTATCCACAGCATAACGATCATGTGTCCACAGCATTCCTGCATGTATACAATCATTCTGCATATGATTTCGACGCGCGTATACATATGTGCTTCTCACTGCATGTAAACACATCAAAAATTGTACGCGCTAAAATCGAGCGTTCTTCGCATGTGACGAAATCATGAAGAACGTATATCGTGCTGACAGGCCATAAATCATTGTACGCGCTGGTATTGTAAACAGTGCGAAGGAATTATTTGCAAAAATCGCCTGATGTACGTCGCATACGAATGCGAGCGCGCTGCTGATGAAAAGCATGTATTGTCGTCGCCATTCATCAGCGCATGATACGAGCGCTGACATGTATACGAATCAAAATTCTGTCGATGACCACTATGTAATATATCATTCTGGACAATTTTCGAACGTGATTCATACAAGCGCGCGCATGCTGCGATTCACATATACAAATAAACACTGCAAAGTTGGACAACAATGCAAGTGTACGGATGAGCGGGTTTGTGAGTGCAGTCTCTGTAAGAAGATCTCCTGAAGCCCAACGCTTCCTCACTTTTGTACCATACGTCTCCCATCATCTTAGATGGTACCGCCATTGGGTTGTGAACCCGAGACGTAGGTTGAACGACCAGCATGGTAATAACGACTAGTTCGTTCATGCTGCGCATGCGAGTTCCGCGCATGCTGAAAGCCAAGATGGTTCTTGTTTGTATTCAAGATGTATCTTTGCTTTGCCATCTTCGAGTTCGACATACGAACTCTCGATGACAGGGATGCCTGATGATATGACATTATCATCTGGCGACATGTACAGTCATCGTCGACCGTACTGACGACTGTCATATTAATATATGACGCGACTCGACATGTACGGTCATGATCGACCATACTGTCGACTGTCATAATAATATATGACATGACATGGTATGACATGTCTGACAGGTATGACACGTATGACATGTATGACACATATGTCATCGGTCATGACCCTGACACATGTATACACTGCGTATATGGAAGTGTGCGTGCACATATATTCATTCGTGCATGATGATGTTCAAAGTCGTACACAGACGTATAATACGACAGCGCGCTACACTATGTGTGCGCGTGTACTGTGTTTCTCGCGCTTCTCTATTCTCGTTGCGAATGACGAGTATCGCCGATGCTCATATTTTGCACGCGCGCCTTGTTCTTGCATATCGTACAATGATTCGCGCGTTGCGCATCTGTACAGTTCATCAACGGGACAAGTGCTGGATTCAGTGACCCGTAGGTCATAACTTATCTGACTCCCGTTAGCTGTACTAGTACTCGTACAGTACTAGGTGACAGATCCCTAGGTCACAAACACCTTATATTCGTTTATCTTTATAATCAGTTTACACTTGTATGAAAACTATTCAGTGACCACTCCGATATAATACATTATATTATATCTCACAGGTTATGGGCCCACCACGCTTCCACTCCGATATAATACATTATATTATATCTCACAACAAGTATGCGTGATATGTATGATCATACCTCGTCGCCTTGGTCGTTCGCTGATGTGCTGCGTGTATACACTCACGCGCCTGATGCTCGCTATTTTGCTGCGTGCTTGATGCTCGCAATTATGCTGCGTGCTTGATGCTCCGCTGCTGCATTGTTATCTTCGCGTATACTGTCGCTGATGCGAATGTTGTCGCGGACTTGATATGCGTTGCATGCGAACTTCGTTGCGCCTGTATACACTAGCTATCAGAAGCACGTTTACGTTGCTTACACTCGAGTCTGTTCTCGGCATAGACGATGTAGAATACCACTGTCACGGCCTCAAAGACCAGGTGTTTGACACGGCTATTATGGAACCGTAATAGCGACGTGCGAGTTTAGTGGGTGTATGAGTGCAGCAGTCTGGCGACCAGAGTCCGCGTGCGTGAGCTCAATGCTCCTCATATAGCTCGCGCACACTGCATCATATGCATACCACCATCGAGTTACGAGCTCGTGTGCACAAGGTGAGCTTAGACGCATCGACCAGTTCGATTGAACGAATATGGCGACTTGATGCTCGCATGCTAGCTCATAGCATGCTTCGACTCTGCGAGATACCTTCTTGTTCGAACAATCACGTTCTTGAAGAGGTTATCTTGCTAGTACGACTTGCGACATCTTGACGTCAACTGTAACGAGGATGACAATTGCCCTCTTCGATGTCTAATGTCATGCACTGAATGTGCATGACAAACATAACGATTGCACTTTACCGAAGGTGCATGACGGACATGTCATTGTCGACCGTACCGAATGTAGTTGACGACTGTATATTATGACATATGACATGACATGACATGACATGACATGTATGACACGATGTCACCGGTCATAGCCCAGACACCACGCGAGGAGAGATGTCCAAGCAGCGCACAGGATAAGCGTCAACAGATATCCCTTCTTAACGTTGGTGTCAAACGCGGGGTTGCACCCTCGCGCAGTGAACGTCGACCCGACAGTTCTCCGCCCATCTATACAGCTAGTGTCGAAACTCACAGCAACAGAAAGGTTCGATCAACTGATAGAAAGGGTGATAGCTGAGAAAGTCAATAGAAACGGCGTCGGGCGCCCGATCAACCTAAGGAAATTCATTCGTGACGTTCGATATTGCATCCGGTACCGTAGCACACCCCCGGAGCAACAAACAAACAAGGACAATTCCAATATCTAATTATGCAGAAAATAGCATTGCAAGAAAAAAAACAAACTTCAGAAACTAAATAAATCCCAACCCTCGGTGCCGCTAAAAGAAATAACCCTAAAATCATAAATAATTAAATAAATTCCACGAAAAACAAACATAATCAGATACTTTTTTGACGCCAATTTTCGTCCTAAAATCAATAAAGTGGACACGGCGGTATCGATAAATCGAGAAAAAAAAGGCCCAAAACACTATCGATTGATATGAATACTCTGAAAATGTCATCGATTGATATGATATTTTTCGATAACGGTAAAAATGTTATCGATCGATATGATATTTCCGATATATCGTAATATCCAGATATCTATACCGTCCCTTGGCTTGCATTTTCCTAGAGCCCTCCTTGGGGCCGTTCACAATTGCGTGAACGAACAAATGAAGAAGAAACAAATATGTAACGATATGCGACATAGACGATAGCCGTTTGGCCGTTGTGGGGGTTGCTGCCCCCGCGGCTCACTTAGGGGTGGCTGCCTATCACACTTCCTCATCGCAGTTCGCAGGAGAAGGGTTTTCTAGACAAACACGACTTGAAAGGCAAGTTTTGTGGACGGAGCTACGGACACCACATCATCGTCACGTCATAATGCAAGGATGATACACCTGCTATCGCCCATTCATCGAGACCTTGGTCCCGATTGTGAGTATACAAGAAGTTAGGTGTATGAGCTTTTCGGTCTACTACAACCACCTCTCCAATCCTCAAACCCTTCAAAGCAACTTACTCAGGCCTTGGCAGCTTTGATATTACCTTAACGGGCCTTCCAAAGACATAAAATTCGCCTTGCATCGAGGCCTTGAGTGGCCCTATAACAACTCCAGTCCCATGTTTCCCCAACCAGATTGCTTTCTTTAAAAGCATTTTTCCTGCTAGGCTATGCAAAGCATCTCTTTTTCTTGCCCGTATCTTCGGACTTCGGCTCACTAAAAGACTGGTCCACACGGTTTCTTTATGGCATTGAACCAGTGGCTATCAATACATACATTTATACTCTAGAAGTAGGCTAAACTATGTATCAAGTACCTCTATGCGACATATACACACCAGGTGTATTACAAAGTTGTGTCATAAGTGTTTCAAAGGAGTGAAGTCAAGCTCTCAGTCTCTCCAACCCTGTTGAAGCCTATAAAGACGTTCCGACTCTCACAAGTTTGTCGTCAGCCCGAAGCTTTGATTGCTTTGGCTATAGGTCCTAAAAGTTAGTACTTCTCCAAAAATCCACAAGTTCACAGCAACTTGATACTAAACGAACACCCGGAGCAGTATTGCAAAAGCAGACCTTGCTGTCTTCACGTTCGAGAACAAGACGGATTACAGTCGGGCTTACTAAACTGTCCCCGGAAGATTGTGGCCTGCGAAGGAGGGCACAGGAGGCTGTGTGGCCATCTCACAGGGACGATGGGCATATATAAAGTACCCTTCCGCAAACTCCGCAATGGGTACACACCTGGCGTGTTCAGAACACCCAATATCAGTATCCCAAACACCATGTTTTGCAAAACAACAAAGAATCATCAGAGTTTCCACACCCAAACTGCCACAGTCCGTTCCGAGAATAAGTTGTCAGCGATATTTCTAAACAAGTAACATACTACCTACACAGGCTCCGTCAGCACCCGGCTAACGCATGAATTTGTAGAACGCAGTTCAACCAGCCACTTGGTACCGGCGTGTGGAGCCAAAGACCTCCCACGATAGGTGGTGTTAGTAAACACCAAAGTTTCACGTGCTAACCGAAAGGTTATCGCTTAAGCCCGCTCTCCGCGGATGCGGCGCGCGAGCTGGATGTCCTTGGGCATAATGGTGACACGCTTGGCGTGGATAGCGCACAAGTTGGTGTCCTCAAACAGACCCACGAGGTAGGCCTCAGAGGCTTCCTGAAGCGCCAGCACCGCAGAGCTCTGAAAGCGCAGGTCCGTCTTGAAGTCCTGGGCGATCTCACGCACCAGACGCTGGAAGGGCAGCTTACGGATGAGGAGCTCAGTGCTCTTCTGGTACTTGCGGATCTCACGGAGAGCCACGGTACCAGGCCTGTACCTGTGGGGCTTCTTCACACCGCCAGTGGCAGGTGCGGACTTGCGAGCTGCCTTGGTGGCAAGCTGCTTGCGGGGGGCCTTGCCTCCGGTGGATTTACGAGCGGTCTGCTTGGTACGGGCCATGGTGTGTGTTGAAGTTGCAAAGGTACAGGGGGAAGGTCAAGAAGAATGACTGCTTGGCAGTCCGCAAATTCATTTATTCCTCCACAGGACGCAAAATGATGGCTCCACTTGCTGGAATCAATCGAGCACGCCGCTAGCGGGGCTTGTGATTGGCGAATATTGAGTACATTGTAGCTGCCCAACTTAAACTGGTCCGTTCATTTTTAACAATGGCAATTTTCCGAATCCGACAGTCCATATACGATTTCAGAGATCAAAATTCGATTCATTCCTTTGTTGCTCCCCAGGAATCTCTTCGGACCTTCCGATGTTCCCGATCTGAAAACATTGGACGGCTCAACTTTAGTTGGGCACCCCTATAGTACATGTGGATCGATTCATTTCCACTCTCACTTTGAAAGTTTGAATTGAACGATCTCATCATCGATCATGGTAGGAGACTAGGAGTAGCCCTACAGTAATGGTTCACGATGCCATGGCATTGCATTGCATGCCACATTGCCGCTCTGTCTCTGTGGCAGCTTGGCAGGCGACAGTGACATGCGAAGAGGCGAAGGGAGAGGACGATACAGCAGGAATTTGATTCTATTGGATGAAAGATGACGTCGCGAATGAGAATGCTCTGTATATGGATGAGGGATCGATGTGTGCAAAACAGTCTCTGCTCTTCTGGTCTGAACCTGAAACCAGCCCGAAAACTTCAAATAGCGCACTCACGACGCCTCCCACATTCTAACATCACACTGACCTAATCGCAACTCTCATTCAAAAACCATTTAAAAATGTCTGGACGTGGAAAGGGAGGAAAGGGTCTCGGAAAGGGCGGTGCCAAGCGTCACCGCAAGGTGCTCCGCGACAACATCCAGGGCATCACCAAGCCCGCCATTCGCCGCTTGGCCCGTCGTGGTGGCGTGAAGCGCATCAGCGGTCTCATCTACGAGGAGACCCGCGGTGTCTTGAAGGTGTTCCTGGAGAACGTTATTCGCGATGCTGTAACCTACACTGAGCACGCCCGCCGCAAGACTGTGACCGCTATGGACGTTGTGTACGCTCTCAAGCGCCAGGGACGCACCCTGTACGGCTTCGGCGGTTAAGCTGTTTGCAATGAGGCAATCTCGATCAGAGCTCAAAGCTTTTGGTGTTTTCTAACACCACCTATTTTTCTCTTCTTATAAACTCGTGGTGGCTTCCGTGTGGTTAAGCCTTGCCTCGCGCAGTGCTGGTTTTCACCTGAAGTAACTGATGCTTGATACTGTCCTCTTAGAAACAACTATTTGTTTGTTGCTGTCACCTCTTGGCTCAGCGGAGAACTAAGGCGCACACATGGATTTCGGTTGCTGACCCTTCAAGTCCCCTTTGGTTGGAACGGTCTGTAACCTCGCCTTGGACCCACTTCACAGCATGGCTTTTGAGGAGTGGTCTACCAGGATAGCGAACAGAGCTTGAAGCGAAGTACATCTGACGTTGTGTGACTCCAAGTACGCTACAACTGCCAAGTGTGGTAGTTGCTCCGTTCTGTTTTCATTCGTAATTCAAGCCGATCAGGGCGTCAACTCGTTGATAAGCTTGTGGGGCACTCTGCTTCATTTCTCTCAGCAGACAGTCGCCCAACGTATGCGTGGCTTTTGGCACGCGGCGTGGGAAGCATCCGGCTTTCGATAGTATCTACCTGACGTCTATGTGTAAGTACTCAGCGTAGTCAGAGGGGACACGCGAACAGCACACACAGACTACTGTCTTCCTTCAAGTACACTGGCATCCAAGAAAAGGAAGGCGGTTGTTAAGTTTTTTTTTGGCTGTCCAACTTGCACAAGGATGATTGTGCTGGACAGACTGCTGCACAGATTTCAGAAAGATAAGATCCCTTAGTTTATCTGGTGCAGTGCAACACTGTTCCATTTTGTGTGGGGGAACATGATGGAGCCTTCATGACAACTATATTTATGCGTAAGACAGTTCTCAGCTTAAACTTACACTATTGTTAAATAAAGAAGGTTTCAAGAAATGCTGGTAGTCAAGGGTCACTATACCCGCGATACATAAATCGGCTTTGATCGATATCCTCGAGGCACCATTTGAAGTTAATTGACACCTTGCGAACTCTGACAGACATCGATTGATAAGTTCAAGGTGTTGGTATATGATTCCTCAATAGTTTATATCTCGATCTTTGCATCGCATACTACTAGACTCTCTTTACTCGTTGTGATCGGCGTTTCGCAAGGCACCGTCCTCAATGTTGCTACGACGGTGCCTTGTCTACATGAGGTCAAGCCCGACAGGCAATCAAGTTGTGAAACTCAGCGAACGGGGTCGTTCTTATTTGTGCCCTGTGCAACCAGTCGACTCTTGTGCTCGTTGAAGATCTGGTGAAAATGAAACTTTTTAGGAGGACTCATTCGATATCTTTGGCAATCAGGATAACTTGATAAGGTGTATGACACGGCATATAGTACATACAAGTGATATGTTGAACTGGTGAACTCAATAAGGTGAAGATGATAGTCAGTCTCCCGGTACCTAACAGCCAGGCCGGTTTAGGGATTAGCGGTCAGGCTATGTCACACTGTACAATCTGCTGCGATATGACACGACCCTGACTAGTTTCAGGTGTCACATCCTCCGTTAGGACGGGTGATTATCACTGGTAGTACGAGTATATTAACCTCATCCCTCAACCATATAACGGGACAGTATTCTCTTCTATTCAGTCAATTCAGTGCAGGATTCCTATAACTCTCATATGTTGATCATTTGAGAATCAATTATTTCAAATGACGTTTTACCTAACGTCGGGAACACGGCTAAGATTGAGGGTTTTTGTTGTGGAGCCCGTAGAGGCAGCGCCACCACTTTCAAGCGAAACAGGCATGTTATCATCGCTATTATCTGTGGCCGAGTACTTGTGAAAGATATCACGGCCGTCACGACAAGCTGTTATATATCTCGTTGTAGGCCGGCGCGTTCATGGGTGGCAGGACAAAACCTAGTGGTTTTTGCCTAAAATATAGTGAACCTTGTAAACTATATCGCCGATCCGGGGTTGACAATATCGTGGACAGTGTAATCGAGTATGATTCCACCCGACGATATTTCGTACAAGTTTTGCTGGAATAGTCACACCGCTTACTTTGTGACTCTTCCTACAGTAGTGTATATGACTGTCACCCGAACCTGAACCCTAACTGTTTATGCCCGTTATATCGGGTTAACTTATCAACTTTATGACATTCTGAGAAAAGCTATCACTGAGTGAATATATCCCGGGTCCTAGGGGTATATCCAACAGGTTTGGCCCCACGCACTCTTTATTTAGACACTGCGGAGTTTGGCCATGTCTGGCTAAACAACGACGATTGAGATGGAGTGAGGGGCTCCTCTAGAGGCGCGGCGGAGCGGTATGGCCTAGTTGAGTGACTGGTTGATTGGATTTGCGGGAAGCTCGTGCACGTGGCCGCTTATTTTTCCTTACTACGCGTTGGTACACGTTGGGATTTTTGGTCGGATCCGACACCACATTCCTTGGCCGCGTTATTCAATCCACATGCACGTTTGGAGAGCTTTGTGCGCCGCAGCTTTCCCTTAATTCCTCGACAACCGCATTTCGACTCTTGGCCGCCCCTCCTTCCGCACCTCGCCCTCTTTCCCTCGCTTCATCTCTACAGTCTTCTACACCATGGTTGCGACTAGATTGACCTCGAGTATGGCGTCTCGCCGACGCTCCTTAGCTACAATTTTCGACTCCGCTGCTGCCCGTAATTCCGTCACGCCGGCTACGCCGGCACCTGCTGGTGTTCCGGCTGCGAACTCCGCCCAGGCTGTTTTCTTGGCGGGTGTTCGCTCGCTCACCCGTGAGCGCTTCGACGAGAGCGTGGCGAAGCACGTGATCCGGAAATGTTTCCGTGAGAAGCATGACCGATTCACGGGAACGGAATCCAATGCGCAGGTGCTTCTCTCCAAGTTGGTGCCTGCTCTCCAGGAGGCATTCGAGGCGGAGGACGCCTTATTTGCACCTCTTTTCGACTTGGAGGACTCCACGTTGGCCGTCCGACCCGAGGCCAACAAGCTTCTTTTTTCAACGCTCGAGCTCATCGTGTGTCCCGCCTCTCCGGCGGGTGACTGGCTCGAGGCGTCTGCGACGTTGCACCCGCTGGACGGCAAGCGAGCCCTTCTGGAGCTCGCACGGCGGCTGCTGGACTCCGGTGCACCCTTTCAGGGGACATCGGACCTCCTTGGCGTCCGCTTCAAGGCCTACACCGACCCGTCCGAGTCCATCACGGATTTCAACGCGGCCTTGCGGTCCGCCAAGAGGCGCAACACCCTCGACGATGACGAGGTGAAGGAGCTGTTCCTCGCGGCGCTGGCTCCTGGATTCTACGCGCCGGTGGTGTCGAGGCTCTTCACGCACCAGCATCGGGCGGCCGTGGACCTCCTCACCATGCAACAATGGGTCCTCGAGTGCTACGCCCGACACGTCGCAGCCGGTACGCACACTGCCGCGTACACCCTGTCCGCGGCGGCCGTGACCGCTGACGGTGACACATCGCAGCTGTCCGACCTCACGGCCATCATCCTCGACGTGAAGCGGCAGCTGAAGGTCCTCACCGACAAGGTCAACGGGCGGGGTTTTACCCCGCGGGCGGACAAGCACAAGATCGGCAACGGGGGAGGCGGCTCCGGTGTTCGTTTTGCAGCAGGTGACCTCCCGACGGGGGGGAACTGGTCGCAGTCGCAGGGGAGGAAGCGCGTTGCCTTTCACAAGGGCAGCGGCGACTTCATCCCGTTCTGCCAGAATCCCACGTGCAAGAAGGACGAGGCGCGTCATTGGCACCGCGACTGCCCGAACGGCGGCAAGCAAGGCGCTGGGGGGGGCTTCCGCAGCTTCTCCCTCGGTGACATCGAGAACGACTTACTGGCGGAGCAGTTTCAGACGGCCATGGACGAGCACGACGGCGAGCGATTCGATGCGCTCTGTCTTCTGGCGGGGGGCAAGCCGGAGATGCTCGACGGCGTTTCGGCGTGTGCCTTCGGGCTCGAGCCGGAGCGGGGAGATGGTGCGTTGCATGACCTCCTGCCCTACTGCCAGCCTGCCACCCACATGGGGGGCTTCACGGTGGGTGGTGTCGAGAGCGGGATCTCGGCTGCCGCTTGCACGCATGCCCGGGAGGACTCACCGCCGGCTCCACCGCCGGCGGCAATCACGCATGTTTACCCGGACGAGTCGGAGGCGTCCGACGTCGGTGACATGATGCCGGTGGACCCCATGCACGCGCACGAGCCCGACCTCTGCTTTGCGGACCGGATCGCGCGGATGGGGGGACTCTCGATCACGGCTGAGGGCAAGGACTTGGCGATGCGGTACATGCACGCCGAGTCGGAGACCGACTCTTGCGACGGCGACGCGGACGGGTCTGCAGCTGGGTATGACCCTATTGACGGTGAGGATGCGGTCCCGCAGCCTCTAGCATCTCGTCGGGGATGCGGTGCACCGCCTTGGGGGTTTAACACACTATTCGATGAAAATGATATTCTCATGTGAAAATGATATTGCCTTATTTACCTCATGATAGGCTTAAAAAGCCGCATTTTAACAGTCAAGAACATGCAAGTGCAGGTTGTGCATTAGATTTAATGGTTTTTATGGTACAAAATTGAGGTCAAATGCACTTTTTCGAAATCTAGGAGGAGTGAAAACACAAAGAACTTTTGACTCGGAATCTATATACACGTTATACACATATTATTTACATGTTTTTTTCCGTCTTGCTTTACGCGTCCACTTCAGGTGCTACCGCTACCGCTACGCAATTATCAAAAGCTTCGTCTTCATCGGAATCATCCGATTCATTCAAGTCACCTAGGTCCTTGCGCGTGCGTTTGGATTGTTGTGCAAGCAAAGCGACGACTATCTGCGCGTATTGCTCGTTCGGTATACTCCGTTCGGGGTCATTCGCATCCACATTCCATGCCAGCACTATTTCATTCTTATCGAAAGTCTCGGTAGACGGTCGGTGCCCCGGTGGCGCTGCGAAAGCTCCTGGGTGACTCGCAAGCTGCTTGCCGAGGTGCTTCTTCTTGGTGTCGGTGTGCTTTTGGGTTGGAAATAGCGATATAGCAGCTGTTGAGTTGACGGATAGCGCGCCTCCACCTTCACCAAGTACAACGGATCCGACCATTCGCTTCGCTTCAGTTGTACGCGGAACGCGAACTTGTCGTTTTCAGATTCCACCGCGAGAGCCACTGCAAAGCTGCCGACTGTCATCTGGCCGTAGGTGACCTCCCACTGGGCGTTGTCCACGTACTGCTCTGCTCGCTTTTGGGCTCGACCTTGGTGTTTCCGTTTACCGTTGTACACTTCTATCGGCGCTTGATCAATTCGGCGTTGGATGCGCACCGGTATAGCGGGGACGGCGGCAGCCCCGGCAGCTTCTATCGCCAACGCGGGCGCCTCTATCAGTCGAACCAAGGTGGCATTGCGCTCGATGGCGATTTTCTCGGGATGCTGGAAGGGTATCGCGGGCGCTTGACATTCTCCACCAGCAGTTAGGTGGCGCTGTTTCTCGATGACATCCTCGCGCCAAAACTTTTCGTGCACCTCCGTGAGCTTTGTGCCCAAAATGTCCTTCAACGCCTGTAAGGTATGCTCAAGCTTTTTGATGCCTTCTTCGGTAAAAGGAATCGGCTTGATGTATCCAGGCCCCGTGACAGGGGGTGTAGAAACAAGCTTTGGCAATGGAGTCTCGGGTAACCATTTGGGTGAAATGGAATACTGTTTGTACTGCATGCCCACTTCGCCGTGCTCGTTCTTCTTGATCTTGAAAGCCTGCTGTGCCAAAATATTGTGGCAATCGATGACGTGACCATCAAACCAAGAGCTGAAGTCGAAGATCTTCTCGGTGTGCTCGCATATTACACCATCCGTAATAAAGCATTCTTGTGCGACCTCTATCATCTCGTCGAGCGTCCAAGCTTGCTTGCGACGTAGACGCACGGAGAAGCGTGAAAACATCTGGTCAATGTTCTCGTGCGTATGTCCCACCAACAGAAAGTTGAGTTTCACCTTGCGAAAGACGTCCGTGTGCACCAGCCAAGCTGCGTATGCCAACATCAACTTGCTCTTGTTGGTGCTCACATTGTCAAGCTGTACATACAATACTTCCGGCATCGGGTATGAATTTTCCCCGTCCCCGTTGCGTCGATGCTCTTGAATGCGGAGCATATCCCGGTGCAAAACGTTGACAAGGAAGTTCGCATCGTCCTTGAAGTTGGCGTAGTTGAAATCCATGAAGCGGCCCACGTTCTCGATCATGCTCCCCATGTTGTGCACGTCAAGGAAGTCCTTAGAGTCCAGATGTTTAGGGATACGTCGAAAGTGTGGCAGTCGGGTGGTCCACTGCGTCATGCCATCGATGATCACCGAGGCATACTTATGCCAAGTTTTGTTCATGGCAATGCTCTTGGTCATATTCGCTTTACGACCATGTTTGTAGAACTTCTGGCGCTCCGCTCGTGCGATTGCATGATGTTTGTTGAGAGGCCCGTTGTATTGCGCTGTGCAAGATACACAAATTTGGGTCAGTGAACAAATTACATAAGCATATAAACACATCACAAAGCTATTCATGAATATTCACCTTTTTGAGATTTGGTTAAGCCTTCCTTCAATAACTTGAAGGACGCGCAAACATCGCACTGAGAAAATCGGTTCGTCGATGGAATCTTGAGCCACTTCCTGCAATCTTCGTCAAATATTTTGTAGAAGTAACTGAGAGAGCATTTTTTCCTCTCCTCATTCTCTTGCAAGCCCTCGTTGTACTCGTCCCACAGCTCTTCGATGGTCAATCCATCCGAAAGATGAATCGGTTCTTTGTCAGGTTGGTGTTGTCCGTATTCGTCGGCGTATTTCTTGAGCCATGCAACGACCGACTCGCGTTTCAGAGAAATCTTGCGGTTGTCCTCCTCGTACGTCAATCCATGAACAAACGTGTGTCGGCCCTCGAGCACGCGTGTCCGACAGTCGTGAAGATACCCGTAGCTGATGCCGTAAGCCATATAGTAGAACTTAAAGCACACCTGTTACAAAACAAAAGACACCGTCACTCAAAAATTATTAACAAATTATCCAAGGAAACGCATAAGGGTTTTATAGGTTGGCTGGATCTAAGACGCTTGGGAGACACCCCCAGCACTGCACGTCTGCAGGCGGGACGGCCGTCGCGTGCTCGTCAGCACTCTCCGTCACGCCTTAAATCTGCGCAACCTACACCCTTAGTGGGAATCGAACCCACGAGTGCGAGGTTCATAGCCTAGCGCCGTACCAACTCGACCAACGTCATGAATGTGTACTTTATGAAATTTAGATAGAAATTTATGATACAATATTCCACATTCCTGTGATGAACAAGATTAGATACACAATCTATCACAAGGTCCAAAAAATTTCGCTTTGACCAGAGGCCGTTCATTAGCTAATGAACGGTTCCCGCAGCCAAAGTGTCTATGTGTGAGTCGCGCTTTGGCCAGAGGCCGTTCATTAGCTAATGAACGGTTCCCGCAGCCAAAGTGTCTATGTGTGAGTCGCGCTTTGGCCAGAGGCCGTTCATTAGCTAATGAACGGTTCCCGCAGCCAAAGTGTCTATGTGTGAGTCGCGCTTTGGCCAGAGGCCGTTCATTAGCTAATGAACGGTTCCCGCAGCCAAAGTGTCTATGTGTGAGTCGCGCTTTGGCCAGAGGCCGTTCATTAGCTAATGAACGGTTCCCGCAGCCAAAGTGTCTATGTGTGGGTCGCGCTTTGGCCAGAGGCCGTTCATTAGCTAATGAACGGTTCCCGCAGCCAAAGTGTCTATGTGTGAGCCGCGCTTTGGCCAGAGGCCGTTCATTAGCTAATGAACGGTTCCCGCAGCCAAAGTGTCTATGTGTGAGTCGCGCTTTGGCCAGAGGCCGTTCAATAGCTAATGAACGGTACCCGCAGCCAAAGTGTCTATGTGTGAGTCGCGCTTTGGCCAGAGGCCGTTCATTAGCTAATGAACGGTTCCCGCAGCCAAAGTGTCTATGTGTGGGTCGCGCTTTGGCCAGAGGCCGTTCATTAGCTAATGAACGGTTCCCGCAGCCAAAGTGTCTATGTGTGGGTCGCGCTTTGGCCAGAGGCCGTTCATTAGCTAATGAACGAGTTCAAAAATAAACATACCTGCTTCTTGGCCAAAAAGTATTTGAAGTCGAACTTGTCCTCAGATCGAAAGCTGTTTTTTAGCAAGTCCTTCACGAAGTATTCCTTTCTATCTTTTTGCGACATGCTGAAAATATTTTCGCGAAAAGACTGAATATCTGCGGATGAGAAAGATAGACAGCAGTGCGACTTGCAATTGCACTTAATGGTTTCTGCCATTGATATACTGTCAGCCTGCAAACGTCGCTGCTTAATACTAATTACGCCTGTATATTGTTTCTTGCGTATGTCGGATTCGTACGGTTTGCGCACGACAATCTGCTTGTTTACTTCACCATTTAAACAAACAAGAGGGTCTTCATTCCTCAAGTCCAAACTTGTCTCTGAAAATTCTGTATCAAGTCTGCTTTTTATCTCTTGTAAGTCAATTTCGCGCAAAGCGCGTGACCCGGAAACGCGTGAAGAATTAGAGCTAACTTCCGATCTACACGTCAAAGGCGCGTTCCAAAGGACCAATTGCGTATTTGCGCTCGGGGCTGTGCTTGGAATTGGCTCATGATTGAAAAAGTCAGCCCCTATTTCCATAGAATCTTCAATAACTATTCTCGGGCACGGTTTGCAGATAATCTCGCAACCTTCATCAAAAGGAATAGAAAACATATTTTCGTCAAAATTAGCCGTCATTAGCTTATGAAGCCGTTTTTTACGTTCTGAAAATGATATGGACTTGCGAGTCAACGGAGAATTTCTATCTTACTGAATCGATCGATTCTCGATTTCAGCGCAAATGACACCAGGATATCTTCAAATCGTATCCTTGATCTGAACAGACCGAATCAGGAAGCGACAGCAAATGTCATTTTTGACAAAAATTGTCATCGATATTTTACATGTCATTTTCAGCCGCCAGAAATGATTTACAATATTTTGCTAAAGTTACATCACTTTTTTAAAGTTCTTTCACACACACCCCTTTCACAGTTGACAGCCAATTTCTCTCATTTCAGTATGGCGACAGCAGAAACATTTCAAGCACTGAGGGATAATCATATTTTCCAGTTCTATCTTGGCAACAAGTGGAGCATTGTTAGAACGCTTGAAACCGACGATCCTGCAGACACCTTGCAAATAGTAATTCACTCAGATGACCCGAACGAGAAGGCTGAAGAAATGATTTACAATTTTCCCCAATTTACCTCTCCGACTGTAGTCGACGGTAGCCTCCTTCCTGAAAAACGCGTAGCGTATAGTATAATTGAAAACCAGACTCCAATTCTGTATTTCGTCGCTCTTAGGAACAACAAGCTTACTGTAATCGAACTGGACAGCGCAAACTTTGAGGAAACCTTGAGCCTTCCAAGGCACACGAATCGGCTTTCGGCTTTTCAAAGTTTGAAAAGTAATGACAGTACCCCCGGTAGGGGTCTGTAACCAACCGTACTTATCAGTAGCTAACAGTACTTGCCAATATGTCCCTATATGTCCCAGTACTCCCTGTAACCTCCTGTATGTACCTGTAAGTGCCTATACTCCCCGGTAGCAGTATTGTATGTCCCTGTATGTCCCTGCCTCCAAAGCAGCTGTCCTCTTTGTGTTACCTTTACTTGCATTGTAAGTCCATGTAAATACAATAGGAGGGGTCCTTTGTCACCCTACTTTTAATCTTCTTCGAGTCTTTGAAGTTCGTGACATTGAACTTGGTGAGCAGTCGACGAATATGTTCCGCATCCACAGCCGCTTTGCTTTCGTTGTCGCCCTCTGTCTTCGAAAACGTCATTAGAAATAAGCTCTGTCCAATCTGTCTCGATGGAAACTTCGGACAAGTACGTCTCTTGCATAGGCACATGAAAGCTACTTGCACTTCTCATGCACGTATTGCGATCTGGGATGCGAGCGCGTTGTTTCGCTCGCATCCGAGAATCATATATAAGAGCGACACACGGTGCATATACCTCGGTCAAATGTACTTTCATCGTGGGTGCACTGTCTTTTCGGCATATTTATTGATACGTCGATTTATTCTGTCCGAAATTCAGAATAAATTTCGGACGCACTCGAAAGTAACCTTTCGAGTGCGTAGCTCCCTGGCCGAAAAAAAACATCGGCCACCACTGTTAAGCACTGTACAAAGCGACACAAACTGCACAGAACGACATGTGTTTGCGATAGACGCCACAGTACAGTTCACGAGTGCCTATGACATACTCGACTGTCACAAGGGATGATTGGTCATTGACTCGTGCCGCGTCATGTCATGGAAGGTAGTCGAACTATCGAAAGGATTTTTCGCGAATTAATTACTGCACCGTCGAACCTTGTATCATCGAACGGCAATACGCTGAGTTTGTGCGCCACGTCAGAAAAAATGCTGGGTGCTCTCTTGGTGCTATCGAGGTCCGACCACAGGTCCAGACCTGAGGTCGGACCTTGGTCAGTGTTCGGTGTACTGAGGGTCCGTTCGAGCGTCGACGTTCTGCCGGTGTCGGCCTGATCCCTGTCGTCATCGACATCGGATCACTATCCGATCCCTATTCCCGGTCGAACGGATGGATCATTAAGCCGACGCGCCGTAGTTACAGTAGAAACTTTATTGTTTTTATTGTTTTTCGTGCAAGTGAAAAACTAATTGAAATGTAAAACTTTTTGGGACACATCAATTATATATTTTTGAAAATTATCTTTATCTTTATCTTTGAGCTCCGCCATTTCAATTATTTAGATTCGAATTTTATTATTATCTTTGCAAGCCTTGAAATGCGCGTTAAATATTATAATGTTTGTTTGTCTTGATCGGTCCTTGTCCGGATAAAACAAACTGCCTCATCGGCAACTCTATAACGATCAGATCTGAAATTGGTCGAATTAATCGTTATAGAATTATTAGTCGATAACGGCCCCGAAATGCCTGCATTGATATCTTGGAGTTACTAAAACGTGCTTGATTTTTTAAGCATCACCGCCGACGTAACGGTGTGCCTGCGCTCAGGTGGATTTGCCTAGGCCCACCTTGAGCACGGTGTGGGGCCCTATACAGTAATCACTCTGTCAGTAATAAGAAAACCCGCCAATAAGAAAGTAGCCAGCTTTTTTGATTTCTTCACAATATTTAACACATAACACTCCATATTTAAGATCTCTATATAAATAAGAAAGTTGCTAGGCTGAACTAAAATTCCTGTTTTCTTAAAATCGAGTGTTTACTGTACGGCTCTAATCGGCAAAAACGGACGTCACCATCGGATTCGGCATGGTCGAAAATGGTTAGGAACATACCCACCTTGTCGGGACCCTGTCGGTACATCACGCCTTAGCGGGGGATAGCGAAACGCGCGTGCCTGACCGGAGCCCGCGCACGGAACCGTATATGCGTGCAAGATATTTCGAAAATGGCGCTTGCAGCAATCTTTTAGCGTGTACCGAGTTTGTTTTTCGCTTTACCATTTTTTGCCCAGCCACGTCCGTCCGAGGCGCAGAATTAAATGCGTACTTTATCTCTACGTTTACTGTGAAAAGACGAGATCCGATAATTAATTTTTGGCTTATCTTTTATCTTTTCACGCTTACCTGTCATATTTCAATAATTGATTCGAAATTTATCTTTACAGCGATTTTTTCAAGAAATTCATTATATAATTAAAAAAGTAATAGAGTTTCTACTGTATGATGTGGACGTCGCAGGCGGCGAAGCGGCAGCGGGGCGGGCTGGCCGGGTTCCACAACGGTGTTGCGCCGTCGGTGGGCTTCGACAGGAATGCTATGAAGGCTCTGCCCCTCTGCAACAGGTGCAGTGTGGGCGGAAAAAAGTTGTATCACATTTACAAGGATTGTGTGCTTGGACGAGGGCGTCGGCACACTCATGGCACGGCTGTGGCTTATTGCCAACCGGCATCGGAGGTGACAAAGGAAGATTCGGAGCATGCGGCTCTGGCTTTCCGCTTTCAGCAGGCGGCTGACCAGGGGGCAGAGGCGTTCGCGGCGGCGGTGGAGGCCTACGGTGCACCAGAGGTGCTCAGCGGGGAGCAGGCTGGGGGATTGGACCTGTCGGCCTACGGCTTCGCCGTTGAGGGGCAGGCCGAACCTTGCGGGCAAGATCTGCGGGATCCAGAGCTGGTGCGGCTGTCGCGAGAGGTGGACGAGGCGGCGGCGCGGTGCGGAGTGAGCTTCACTCAGGTAAGTGTTCCACCACACGAGCAGGTGGTGCCTGGGCTTGGTGGTGCACACGCGGTGGGTGTGCAGCAGCCCGGCAGCATGCTATCATTCACGTGCGATGAGAGTGACGGTGAGGATGCCGCACAGCCAGAGCCTCAAGCAGGTGAGCCTCATCAGCGCTGCAAGCGGGTTCTATTAGCCTGCTTGGAGAGGCTGACAGGATGCTTGCAGCGGAGGATGCTATTGTTCGGCAGGGACAGCAGGCTCGGGCGGATGCTCGCGAGCGGGCTGTGCAGGAGTCCCTTGAGGCTCGTGAGCAGAGTGTGACGGCGGCACTTGTGGCATAGAGCTTGGATGCCGAGGAGCCGTTCGTGCCGATCACGGAACAGCCCAATGACGAGAAGAAGAAAAAGGAGAATCAGGCGGCGGTGCCTGCATGATGCGGCGAGGCGGCGGTAGCATAATGATTCGGGAATAGATAACTCCAAAATGGGGAATAGAAATTTCGATCTGTTTTTGGGGAATAGATTATATGTCACATGCCATCGAGCCATGCCATCTATCGTTTCGGTTTGTACTACAGTATGAACTATCACTCGGTACCCCGGAGGTTCCCCGGAGGAGGCGCAAGCGGTTCAGCGTGTGCAATATTTTGCGTCTGGCACACCCCCTTCTTCAAAACAATTTTTTGCATGTAGCATGAAGCATAATTTTTTCCACCATTCGATTCTAAAGCGTTTGTATTCATTAGGTGAATACCTTTCGTTTGAGCTATCGATTGGCCCCATCCGCAACCGCATCAGCTTAGCCTTCGCGACTGCAAGCTAAGTTGGTGCGGTGTGAGATGGTTTCAACCACTTGCGGCTTTGCATAATAGGGGTTTTCGTGAGAATCTTCTCACGAAACTTGGCAGTGATATTGTTCATATCAATATCAGTGCACCCTCAAGAGCATATGGCAAGCCGTTGAGTATATTAAAGACGGCCGCGTGCTGGCATGATGCCTTTTGGGTTTGAAACATGAACATATCACGCATATCATATAAGCATAATAAACACATACTGACCGTTTGGCAGTGCAATTTCACCTATAGCGGAAACGCGGATGTCAACCGCGTCCACGTTTCCGCTAAACGTTTCTTCCCTCATTCGCGCGCTCGTTTGCAAGAGAGCCTGGGCAACCTTCGGATGAGGGAAGCGTTAGCAAAAATAGTATTTCGTATGCGTTGTTTTCCCTAAACAAATTGCACAAACTGAACGGTCAACCGCACATCTCGTTGTGGGATGACGCGTTCATTTGGCGGTCCAAGCGGGTGGAATTTAAGGAATTTGAAACCCGCAATAGTTGCGCTATGGGGTTTCATCTTCTTTGCGAAACGGGTACCCACAATATCATTCTAACTAGGAATATGTGATAATATTTTGAAGCAAAAGATTACTCAGATTAGTATACAATCTTAGAGATCTTTATTTCGCTGGACAGGGGCACACTCCCGGAGAGAAAGCCTTCCGCCTTTAGTTAAAATTGCATATTTAACAAATCAAACAGTGAGTATTTTCTCCAAGTATTTTCAGACGGTAATACTTAAACACTGGTAATACTTAAACACTGAGTGTTGTCTCGCGTGTTGTCACCAAGCCTTAGAAACTCACGATCTCACTCCCAAAGTGACCAAAAACCGAACGATCGGCGATCGAACGGTTTTTGGTCACTTTGGGAACGCGTCTGAAAATACTCAGTGTTGTCACCAAGCCTAAACTCGCGATCTTACTCCCGAAGTGACCAAAAACCGTTCGATCGCCAATCGTTCGGTTTTTGGTCACTTTGGGAACGCGTCTGAAAATACTCAGTGTTGTTTCGCGTGTTGTCACCAAGCCTAAACTCACGATCTCACTCCCAAAGTGACCAAAAACCGTTCGATCGCCGATCGTTCGGTTTTTGGTCACTTTGGGAACGTCTGAAAATACTTAGAGAAAATACCAGACAGGTCTTTGCAACCAAGCCGACTTCAGTTCTCACATACTGTAGAGCCCTAAACGTACGGTTTACGCCCTCCCGAATCTGGAATTCACGGCCGTGAATATTAAATTCACGGCCGTGAATATTAAATTCACGGCCGTGAATATTTCACTGCACGTATGATTGCCCACACTGTTTGCGAGTAAATTAGATTGGGAAAACATTTTCCAACGTTCGTAATGCACAAAGATATATCATTTAGACTCTTAGGTAGGAGTTTTTTGAGCTCTTGACTGAGCCGGGCCGCATCAGCTCAGTTTGCAGTCGCGACTGCGAGCTAAGCTGAGAGGCCCTTATAACTTTCATGCACATCGCATCAAAACTCAAACAGCGGAGGGGTTCTCGTGCGTTCTAGCGCACGATACTTGGCACCAATATTGCTAACAGCAATATTGGTGCACCCTCAAACGCACAACCTCTGATGTAAGCTATGCGCAAAACGCGTGCTACACATGCAAACCCAAACCCAAACATGCCAAACAGCAAAGGGCTTCCCGTGAGTTCCAGCGCCCGTAACTTTGCAAAAGTATTACTAAGATATATATCTTTTAGTTGCCAAAGGCCCAAGGCCTCAAAAGCCTTGTGCACGAAGCCATCAATTTATTTCTTTGGAGATTTATTGGGTTTGTGTTCGAGTTTACCCAAACACAATACATGCCAAACTGAAAAGCAATTCCCGTGCGTTATAGCGCGCGAAACTATGCACAAATATTTACAAGACACATATCTTTCAGTTCTCAGAAGCACAAGGTTTGAGATAACTTGTTGGCAAAACCATCAATTTATTTCTTTGGCAGATCTATTGGGCTTGGGTTCGAATGTTTCCAAACCCAATACATGCTAAACAGCGAAGGGCTTCCCGTGCGTTCTAGCGCACGTAACTGCGTAGAAATATTGCCAAGATATTTATCTTTGATATATTCGAAGCACAAGGTCTAAGAAAGTCTGTGCACAAAATGGTATTACTATTTCTTTGACACAGATTTTAGCGTGATATACAAACTCATAAATCTGGGTCAAAGAAATGATATGTTAACTTCGCGCACAAGCTATCGCAAACCTTGCACTTCAGAAAAGTGAAATATATGCATCTTATCAATATATTTTGCAAAGTTACGTGCGCTGGAACTCACGGGAAGCCCTTCGCTGTTTGGCATGCTTGGGTTTGGGTTTCAAACCCAAAAGGCATCATGCCAGCACGCGGCCGTCTTTAATATACTCAACGGCTTGCCATATGCTCTTGAGGGTGCACTGATATTGATATGAACAATATCACTGCCAAGTTTCGTGAGAAGATTCTCACGAAACCCCCTATTATGCAAAGCCGCAAGTGGTTGAAACCATCTCACACCGCACCAACTTAGCTTGCAGTCGCGAAGGCTAAGCTGATGCGGTTGCGGATGGGGCCAATCGATAGCTCAAACGAAAGGTATTCACCTAATGAATACAAACGCTTTAGAATCGAATGGTGGAAAAAATTATGCTTCATGCTACATGCAAAAAATTGTTTTGAAGAAGGGGGTGTGCCAGACGCAAAATATTGCACACGCTGAACCGCTTGCGCCTCCTCCGGGGAACCTCCGGGGTACCGAGTGATAGTTCATACTGTAGTACAAACCGAAACGATAGATGGCATGGCTCGATGGCATGTGACATATAATCTATTCCCCAAAAACAGATCGAAATTTCTATTCCCCATTTTGGAGTTATCTATTCCTCGATAACCTTTTTTCCCGAGGCGGCTCCTCAGCCTATGGGCGGTGGGATCCCGCCGTTCGGTGCCAGCCAGCGGCTGGTGAACCTGGTGTGGACCGCGTGCATGCTCAGCATGTTCGTGTGTGTGGCGGGGGCACTGCGAAGCACAGGAGAGCTGCACTCGGCTGGTGGCATGCTGGTAGAGGTGGCGGCAGCACTTTTCAAGGACGGACACGGCAGGGTGTGCTACTACCCAGAGCCGGTCAAGGTCACGTTCGGAATGCACGAGATTGACGACTGGGAGCTGAGGCTGCGGGAGGCAGTTGATGTGCTCACAACTGGTGTAAGACAGGCAGTACTGCCGGCAGATGATGGTGCAGCTGCAGCTGGTGGTGAGCTGGCAGCTGGTGGTGCAGGCACGTACAGTACGAGGATTACAACAGCAATGCAGCAGGCTTCGGTGACGAGGACGAGTACGAGGACTAGCTGCTCGGCGGGCACACGGTGGCAGCGGGCCTCGTGTGACCTACTATGTGTGCACGTGTGACACGCAACGGGACCATTCCACGAGCACAGCTTTGTTAGTCAACGTAGTATGTGGCAGATTGCTTTTTCAGCTGTGGTGCATCTGACGTCACGTTAGATCTCAGATTCAGATTTCAGGTTTTGCTGTTGAAGTTACTTTACTGAAGATTCGGTCAACTGCTAGGTTCTCAGAATTGCACAGTGCTTTGTTATCGGACTTTATGCATGTATTTGCATCTCACTTTCTGGCACACCACTCCTCGATGGAGGTGGTGTACTAGGATTTAGCCGTTTGCACCCGACAGCCCTGACTGGGAGTCCCAGTGCAGGCCTCGGCTAGACCCCTATTTCCATCTCGGACTGTGTGACACCGTTCGATCTGAACCGACGTACATCCGATTCATGACCTAATCAAACTGGAATTTTCGATGACGACGATGACTCGAAATTTTCGTGAGACACTGTGTATAAAACTATTTTCGATCTGACGGTTCAATTACACGTACACAGTCATCGGACGCAAATGCATCGGTGTTGGGAAGTTCGAAACTGTTTCTTAATCACTTTCGGCTTAAGTTTCAGCTCAAAATACACCGCTGCGGCGGACCTGGGTCAGCAGCAGCGGTGTATTTTTTATCACACATCATTGCACTGCATACCATACAGCATATCACAATTGCATATATGCATACATACTACACTTGCAAACGCATGTCTACCTTCGCGAGATCATCTTCGGCTCATTTGCGCGAAGATGATCACGGATGAGCCGAAGATGATCACGGGAGGGGTAGCCATCCGCACAACCCACCGCACGAACACACGTGATCATAAACGTGTGTTCACGCGCCCTGTATCACGCATAGTATGCAAGGGTGTTTCTAGGCTCCCAGGTTTGTTTATGTCGCTTGAGCGGATGAACAGTACTTGGGAGCTACGCGACTTCCCTTGATGGCCGCGTCAAGGAATGGTACATATACATTCCTTGACGCGACCATAGTACCGTGCTTGCTTAACGTCCGTTAACCCCTAAACTGGTGTTGGGGTCATTTTCGACCCCAAATCGTGCGATGTTTTTTTGTATTTTTGTGTCAACAACGTCGATCATCACCATAGCTGGTCTTGCGCCGTTTGAGGCCTTGCAAATATGTGTATCCTTGACGGTGAAGTACTTGCCTTTTAGATATATGCATGTTATATATCTCACATAGCATCATTTTCATCCATGAAAAAGTGCCTCGAAAGTGTGGAAAGCGTTGTGTGAAAAGCAGAAAATCGAGATGAAATGTAGATATTCGTCATTTTAGACGCTTGCCGTGGATCCGAATGCATTCCGGATGGAATATGGCATCGTCCAAGTGACCATTAATCGTAAATGCATCAAATATATCCATTATGGTGGTAAAAAACTGCAAAATTGTGAAATTTGAGCTTAAGTATGAAAAACATTGAGAATATGGTGTTTTTTCCTGTTTTTTTGTTTGTTTTTTATACAATAAGCGTATAAAGCGACACGTAAACGTGGTATCCATACCCCAAGCAGCATATCAACGTGAAGCTATGATCAAAGCCGATGCTCTGAAGGTGTCCCATGGGTTGTGGGCTGTCCATACCATTTTTAATCAATGGCTTTGTAAAGGTTTGTGTTTGGAAACCCCCAAAATTATGACGGCAATTTCGATATATTAGCGGATATATTGCGTCAAAATATGCGTATAACCTATCAAAATGTTGGGCCAATCGATGCCTAAGGGATGGTTGATTTAGCTAGCACGTGTATGCAACCGATGCCACTTGTAAGTGACAAAACACGAAACTACCCAAAAAGGGCCGAAATATTTACACCAGTTTAGGGGTTAAGCAAGCATAGTACAAGGCATACGATACGTTTCATATAGGTTTCATATACATAAAACGTTTGGTTGCAGATTTCAGCGCTCTCCGCAAACCCAAACCCAAAGGCATTCCGTACCCAAACCCATGCATCAAAATGAGAGCGCATGCGCACAGCACTTGCCCACAGAATATACATTTACCATATATATATCACATATAAAGAGTACCTACGGTAAGCTTTTTAAGCATCAGGTTGATTTTACCTTGTTTCTGGCCCCGCGGCATCATCCGCTTAAGCGCCCATCCCCGCAGCAGGGCTCTTCATGAATACTTTGATTAGATTTGATTAGTTTTAAAATGCTTAAATCATAATTTGATTAGTACGGCGAAGGTCCGAATCATGACTTGACTAGTACCGCGATCGTCCAACTCATGACTTGATTAGTACGGGGTTGGTCCAAATCATGACTTGATTTTTAGGAAATAAGGCCTAATCAAATCAAAAATCATGATTACTAGTGTGATTAGTACCCATATTTCGAATTTTCGATTACAATCAATCAATCAATAAATCAATCAATCAATCAATTAAAATCCGAGGGGCAATTTACACTCAATATGCGGTGAACGTTTTAAGTTCAATTCACATTGCATTCATTTCCCGCGATACTGTAGGCCGTGCGCAAGCACGTGGGAGGCTTCTCATCTCCGGAATATTTCTCATCTCCACTATCACATTCGCGTGACGCGTGACTCCGGAGTATTTCTCATCTCCGGAATATTTATCATCTGATCTTGATCTACGGGTTTCTTCAACACCGGAAACTGTTGGACGGCAAGTGTTTGCTGCTTCGATGAGAGCTCTTTCTTCCGTCGGCCCATATTGTCGGTATGATGTCTGCTGAATGAACGAACCAGTAGTGTTGCCGGAAGCTGAAAAACGGCTTTGCGGGGGAGTGAAAATTGTGGGCTGTCGAACAGACCTGACGCAACGAATAGATGGCTAGAACTGGAACTGCGTCAGTCCGTCGGGCGAGATCGGTCGGGTGGCGCGGGAAAATCGTGCATAGTAATCACGTTTCGAATCAAGTCATGATTTATAGGCTCGCGACGAAATCATGACTTGATTCATAGGAAAGGGTCCAAATCATGACTTGATTAGTACGGTAGGGGTCCAAATCATGGCTTGATTAATAGGAAATAAGGCCTAATCAAATCAAAAATCATGATTACTAATCCTATTCATGAAGAGCCCTGCCCCGCAGTCCTACGTGTCAGGTGCGAATGGGGAAAAAAGCTGACCGTACGTCGACTCGGAAGGTCCTAATTGGTCGGTACCATATCCTGCTTCATCCTTCGGATGCGCTGTCATGGTCGCAAAAGCGCAAACACGACGTTTTCCGGGTAATTCGCCTTTACCATGTAAACCACACTGTTAAAAGCGAACAGCTCGATTTACTGTGACGTGACGGTCAAATTGCTGGAACAGTCACACCGCTTGCTTTGTGACTCTTCCTATAGTAGTGGGTATGACTGTCACCCGAACCCGAACCCTAACTGTTTATGCCCGTTATATCGGGTTAGCTTATCAGCTTTAATACATTCTGAGAAAACTTACCACTGAGTGAATACCCCACTCACTCTTTATTTAGACACTGCGAATTTTAGCCATGTCTGGCTAAACAGCGACGCTTGAGATGGAGTGAGGGGCTCCGCTAGAGGCGCGGCGGAGCGGTATGGCCTAGCTGATGCCTGGTTGATTGGATTTGCGGGAGGCTTGTGCACGAGGCGGACTTCATTTTCCTCGCTTCGCGTTGGTTGACGTTGGAAATTTTGGTCGGATCCGACACCACTTTCCTTGGCCGCGTCACTCTGCATCCACATGCACGTGGGGAGTTTTTTTTTTTACGCCACGGCTTTCCCTTGTTTTCCTCGACAACCGCATTACGACTTTTGGCCGCCGCTCCTTCCGCACCTCGTCCCATTTACCCTCATTTCGTCTCTACAGTCTCTTTCACCATGGTTGCGACTAGATTGACCTCAAGTATGGCGTCTCGCCGACGCTCTTTAGCTACGATTTTCGACTCCGCTGCTGCCCGTAATTCCGTCACGCCGGCTACGCCGGCGACCACTGGTGTTCCGGCTGCGAACTCCGCTCAAGCTGTTTTCTTGGCGGGTGTTCGCACTCTCACCCGTGAGCGCTTCGACGAGAGCGTGGCGAAGCACGTGATCCGGAAATGTTTCCGTGAGAAGCATGAGCGATTCACGGGAACGGAGTCCAACGCGCAGGTGCTTCTCTCCAAGCTAGTGCTTGCTATCCAGGAGGCTTTCGAGGCGCAGGATCCTTTGTTTGCGCCGATGTTCGACTTGGAGGACTCCGCGTTGGCCGTTTGTCCCGAGGCCAACAAACTTCTTTTTTCAACGCTCGAGCTCATCGTATGTCCCGCCTCTCCAGCGGGTGACTGGCTCGAGGCGTCTGCGGCCTTGCACCCTCTGGACGGCAAGCGAGCCCTGCTGGAGCTCGCACGGCGTCTGCTGGACTCCGGTGCACCCTTCCAGGGGACATCGGACCTCCTTGGCGTCCGCTTGAAGGCCCACACCGACCCGTCCGAGTCCATCACGGATTTCAACGCGGCCTTACGGTCTGCCAAGAGGCGCAACACTCTCGACGATGACGAGGTGAAGGAGCTGTTCCTCGCGGCGCTGGACCCGGGATTCTACGCGCCGGTGGTGTCACGACTCTTCACACACCAACAGCGGGCGGCCGTGGACCTCCTCACCATTCAGCAATGGGTCCTCGAGTGCTACGCCCGACACGTGGCAGCCGGTACGCACACTGCCTCGTTCACCCTGTCCGCGGCAGCCGTGGCCACTGACGGCGACACCTCGCAGCTGTCCGACCTCACGGCCATCATCCTCGACGTGAAGCGGCAGCTGAAGGTCCTCACGGACAAGGTCAACGGGCGGGGTTTTACCCCGCGGGCGGACAAGAACAAGATCGGCAACGGGGGAGGCGGCTCCGGTGTTCGTTTTGCAGCAGGTGACCTCCCGACGGGAGGGAACTGGCCGCAGTCGCAGGTGAGGAAGCGCGTTGCCTTTCACAAAGGCAGCGGCGACTTCATTCCGTTCTGCCAAAATTCAACGTGCAAGAAGGACGAGGCCCGCCACTGGCACCGCGACTGCCCGAACGGCGGCGAGCACGGCGCTGGGGGAAGCTTCCATAGCTTCTCCCTCGGTGACATCGAGAACGACTTGCTGGTGGAGCAGTTTCAGACGGCCCTGGACGAGCACGACGGCGAGCGGTTTGATGCGCTCTGTCTTCTGGCGGGGGGCAAGCCGGAGATGCTCGACGGCGTTTCGGCGTGTTCCTTCGGGATCGAGCCGGAGCAGGAAGACGGTGCGTTGCAGGAATTCCTGCCCTACTGCCGGCCTGCCACCCACATGGGCGGCTTCACGGTCGGTGGTGTCGAGAGCGGGATCTCGGCTGCCGCTTGCACGCATGTCCGGGAGGACCCACCGCCGGCTCCACCGCCGGCGGCATTCGAGCATGCACTACGTTCTGACTCCGCTAAAAAATGATGCGCTAGAAAGTGGCACCCCCCCATGACACTGAATTTCAAAGCATTTATTTACCGTCCATGCATAGCAAAGATAACGATTCAGATTTAAAACTGACTGCTGACGTCACCATTTCACTCTACATTTTATTTCGCTTTATTCAACACTTCCAAATTCCCCATTCCTCGGTCGCTCTCCCTACACTAGTCCCCACCCTGTTTCCCCATTGGCGTTCCGCTTTCCCCATTCGGGTTTCGCTTTCCCGATCACCGTCGTAGACAGTCGAAAACGCTGAATGTCTCAGTCAACAGTGCCGTTTGTAAGTTATTAAGTATGGAAATGCAAGTTATCGCTTGCCCGCCCCAACGTTGTTGCGCTACTCCAGGCACACCCCCTTGTGATTTTCATCACATTACACGAAGTGCAATTTTTTTCAACGTTCGTAACCAACATAAATGTATTCTCAAGACGAATACCTTTTATTTGAGCACTTGAACGACCCCATCCGCAACCGCATTGCTTCATTTGCAGTCGCGACTGCAAGCTAAGGTGATGCGGTTTAAGATGGGGTCGACCCCCACGTGGGATTAAAAGCTTGGCAGTCGAGGGGTTTTCGTGCGTTTCAGCGCACGAAACTTGGCACTGATATTATTGATAGTAATATCAGTGTACCCTCTTAAGCGCAAGAACAATCGTTAAGTACACTCCAGACGAGCGCATCTTAGCATTGAGCATTGGAATGCTAAGATGCGCTCGTCTGGAGTGTACTTAACGATTGTTCTTGCGCTTAAGAGGGTACACTGATATTACTATCAATAATATCAGTGCCAAGTTTCGTGCGCTGAAACGCACGAAAACCCCTCGACTGCCAAGCTTTTAATCCCATGGGGGTCGACCCCATCTTAAACCGCATCACCTTAGCTTGCAGTCGCGACTGCAAACGAAGCAATGCGGTTGCGGATGGGGTCGTTCAAGTGCTCAAATAAAAGGTATTCGTCTTGAGAATACATTTATGTTGGTTACGAACGTTGAAAAAAATTGCACTTCATGTAATGTGATGAAAATCACAAGGGGTGTGCCTGGAGTAGCGCAACAAAGTTGGGGCGGGCAAGCGATAACTCGCATTTCCATAGTTAATAACTAACAAATGCAATATTTTACCGCTGCGATATTTCTATTCTATCGTTCCGCGGACATGGGGCCACCATCACCACTGTTAAGCACTGCACAGGACGACATAAACTGTACAGAACGACAGTATTCTGTAAAAACCCCCACTGGCGCAATAGTGGCGCTGGCGTACGAGCGGACTTCGTTCATCTGTCGCTGTCGCTGTCGCTGTCGCTAAAATGAATTTTTACTATTTCAAATAATTACGTTTCGCCGTAGGATTAATTTTCATGTTATCCTGCGTCCTCAATTCGATCTGAATGGATTTGGATTCCGTAGGTTGGAGACATGACATGCGCCAAATTTTGGCGTTTTGGCACTTTGGCCCCACTGCACTGTAGCAGCGACAGCGACAGCGACATGACAATGACACGAATGACTGTGGCACTTTCTAGCGGTCGGAACTTTTGCTGGGTCAGAAAGTGGTGTTTACCCGGGCGGGTCGGAGGCGTCCGACACCGGTGACATGATGCCGGTGGACCCCATGCACGCGCACGAGCCCGACCTCTGCTTTGCGGACAAGATCGCGCGGATGGGGGGACGCTCGATCACGGCTGCGGGCAAGGGCTTCGCGATGCGGTACATGCACGCCGAGTCGGAGACCGACTCTTGCGACGGCGACGTGGACGACTCTGCAACTGGGTGTGACTCTATTGACGGCGAGGATGCGGTCCCGCGCCCTACAGCATTTCGTCCGGGATGCGGTGCACCGCCTTGGGGGTTTGCCCGCTCTTCGGCGATTGCGGTAATGCTTTGTGCGTTCTTTTGTGTATGCGCCACCGCGGCGCCACTCACAGCTGCCGCCCCTGGCGAGGCATGTGCACCGGACCACACCGGCCTAGAGGTCGGTGGTGCTGCTGAGACAACCAGCAACGAGCCTGCATTCACTTTTGCAGCGCCGGCTGCTATTCCGCCGCATCGGCAGGCGCGGTATCGGGAGCTGCGACAGGGGTTCCACACTCTCCGCAATGTCCCGCGGCCGCCATGGCTGTATAATCCCGACCCTGATTATGTTCCACAGTCACTGTCAGGGTTATGACCGATGACATATGTGTCATACATGTCATACCTGTCATACATGTCATACCATGTCATGTCATGTCATATATTATTATGACAGTCGGTCATGTCATATATTATTATGACAGTCGACAGTATGGTCGATCATGACTGTACAGGTCGAGTCGCGTCATACATTTATGACAGTCGTCAGTACGGTCGACGATGACTGTACATGTCGCCAGATGATTATGTCATATCATCAGGCATCCCTGTCATCGAGAGTTCGTATGATTGAACTCGAAGATGGCAAAGAAAAGATACATCTTGGAAACAAACCAAGAACCATCTTTAGCTTTCAGCATGCGCAGAACTCGCATGTGCAGCATGAACGAACTAGTCGTTACTACCATGCTGGTCGTTCAACCTACGTCTCGGGTTCACAACCCAATGGCGGTACCATCTAAGATGATGGGTGACGTAGGTATAAAAGTGAGGAAGCGTTGTGCTTCAGCAGATCTTCTACGGAGACTGCACTCACAAAATTCCGCTCATACGTACACTTGCATTGCTGTTCAACTTTGCAGTGTTACTTTTGTATATTGATAATAAATCGCGGCGCTTGTATGTTTAGCCGTAACAATGGTATTCTAAACTCGTCAAGGCACGAACACGAGAACTCAAGTGAGTGCAGCGTTAGATATTGTATATATCACATTGTTCACAGGTTGCAGGTTCGCGCATACAAGCAACAGCGCTCGCAGTTATACTGAATATCTGCAAACCGAATAATAAATACGCTCGAATATCGACAGCATACAGATTGCGCGAGGATTGATCATCGCGAACATATCCGCAGCTGACAGCATTCGCAGAGAAATCGTCTTAATACTTTAAGTGACAAGGTGTGCGCACAGTATACGGATCGTATACATATGATGTCAAAATTCGCAGGATTGTCACGGTATGCGAGATGCAGATGCGCTAGTGAAAAATGACCGTCAGTACGTATGATTCGCATCAGCTGCGAATGGACGTACGAAATTTCGTTAAACAGCGCGATCGCATTCATTTATGCGACAATACACCGGCGACAATGAGATACTTTGTGAAATAATTGGCAACATCGATTTTCGCAAATGATCTGCTTGAATCGTATACAATAATCCGCTCGTACGATGATTTTTAGCTCGTCAGCGCGATGTGCACCTGTCATGATTTCATCGGATGCAATAAACGCACGATTTTAGGGCGCATGATTCCTGATGTATCTACATGCAGCGAGACATTCATTTGTCTACAGTGTCCGCCATCCGTACATATGCCATGTTGCGCGCGTCAATATCCTTTGCAGAATAATTGTATACTCGCAGGGATATTTTGGATGGATGCATGACGGACACATGATTACTATACTGCAGCATTTTACACCACATATTGATGACTGCAGAAATATTTCAAACCGTCAGCATTTGTATGCTTATTGCAATATAGTGTGCAAAAGATGTATATACCGAGTTTGCAATGATTGCATTATATACCAACATGCAGCACATGAGTATATGCAGCACACACCAGCATGCAGCACGCACCAACATGCAGCATTACACCATGTATACATTCTATACTGAGTGACTGCAATATTGTAAGTTGTGTATGCATCATGTTAGCAGATGTTATGTATAAACCAGCTTGATCACGTTAGCAGCTGGAATATGTGACATTATATTACAATGCATCAGACATGCACATAAGCATACTTGCTGTGCATGTTAACTATATTCGAACCCATATAGTGTAAGGTGCCTATTCAATGATCTCAACACAATAATTAGCTCGTTATGACCCGGTGGAGTCGAGATACTCTTCGGACCACATATCGTTCTATTGTGGATCACTGAAAGGATTGCTCACCGGAACTATATGTGAAATAAACCAGCAACGCATTATTGTGAATGAGATGATCTCAGGACTACAACAACCCCTAACCTGATATATATCATGCTAGATTCATTCAGTACATGGTATGCTGATTATCATCCTGCATGATAAACTGTTTGGGAATGTTGAAATATCCAGAACTTATCTTCTTGTAAGTGTATAAAAGTGAACACACACACTAGGTACTAATCAGTAGTACCATACACTGCACATCACCAAGCATTCATCATACATGTTAAGATTCACTGACTCAAAGTGAATAAATTAACTATATTATGTATGATAATATGGATCCCACTTCCAAACACATGTGCGTGGAAGTGTCAGTGATGGCGATACATAAGGGAACAGGATAAGAAACCATGCTGAAGGGCTGGATGGAGAATATCTCCAGACCCGAAGGCATTATACAATGCTCAAATAAGCAGCTGGTCACTGCTGAGCATTGTCCACTCGTCTCACATATCAGCTGGAGCAACTACAACAAGTACATTGCATTATGATAGTTGATTCAGAATTGATCAGCTCAATTTGCATGTAACATACAGATCAGTTTTCACATGATTTCTGACAATAGTGTAAAGGACATTCACACACACATAAATGTGTTGTGTGAAGTTGTTGTGATTGTATCCAGCAAAGTCCAGATTTGTTCCAAATGAGATATATCACTTTGATAAATCTTAAGAGCACAGACCTATGCTCAAACAAATCATAGGTTGAAAAACATCACTAAAGTGGGTGTTTCCACTTAAGTTGATTAATATATACATAACCAGAAAACTAAGTACATTTGCTGTGCATGGGTTTAAATCAGTAAAACCCAGAATGCTGTCAACTGTAAATGTTGATATACAGCACAACTCACTTTTTTGCTATAAAAAAATGTCATATGCAAAAGTGAAGTTCCTTGTAATGATTCTGTACTTACATTTCACATTTACACTGAAATATGTCACCACAGCAATATTTCAGACAGCTGAAAAAAGCTGTAAAATAGGTGAAAAAGCTCCACGTTTAATTTCAAAATGAAAAATGTGTGCCCATTTTATGTAAGATTATGATTTTATACCTATTAAGGTATCAGAAAATCATAATGACACATGTCATATCAGTGTGACACCCTAAAATATTAGGTGTTGAATATATATGGGTAACGCTATTGCTATGGCAATAAATCGCTCAAAATGCTCTACGTTAAATACGTAAAACAACATTTTGAAAATTTTGGATTGATTTTTTTTACTAAAATGAATATTTATATATCAAATAACAATCCTTGATTTATGCAGCATGTGTAACGCCCTGTAACAACCCTAAAATTAAATGTGTGTAACAGGGGTGTAACGTACCTCCTAAAAAAACACTTTACGTTTATGTGGGTATTAAATGCAGTTTTGCTTAAAAATCTTTGCAAAAACGTTATACTGCTTATTTTTTACCTGTATTAGGGTCACTGATATCAAGTAACACCCTAAACACTGTATTGAGTAACAGGGCCACTGTAACTATATATGCTCAAAAATGCCAGTTTTATTTCGAAAAACTTCGTTTTTTGGCATTATTATATCATGCTAAATCATCATAGACATGATAATACTATGGGCAACAACCCTAAAACTGTAGGGCAACAACCCAAAAACTGCAGGGCTACAACCCAAGGACTGTAGGGCTGCAACCCTAAAACTGTATGAGCTGCTTTCTATAAGGACTGCAAGCTATAAGCTATAAGCTATAAGGTATATAAACAACTGACTACCTATGTATTCACAATTCCTCAAGGGGGGAAGAAGGTGGATAGGATTCACACATATCCATTTCATATTCCGATCTGGTAATTTCTGATAGATTGCTTTTTGATAAAATCACTGCATCCACAAATAACGTTGAAATCTGTACAACGTTAAATCCACTATCACTAATAAAGTGTAAATTTGGATGGGAAACTATATCCCAATGACTATAAGTTGACTCTTGCTCAGCATTTACATTCTCGAGTAAGTTTGGAATGCTGAACTATATACATAACATATAACCTGATACCATGCTTAATTGCATTTCCTGGATCAGAAGATGATAGTTATATAATGTATATATATATATATATATATATCCCACCTGATGCACTTTGGCACTATAGCCGTATATAAGAGTGGGAAGGACAAGTGCATCGCTGTAAGACTGGTTGATGTAGTCCCAGTGCTGAAGGCAGAATTTGGCACCTGAATAACAGCTGATAACTGTTGGTGACCATCATGCAAGACCTTCCAAGCGTAACTCCTTTGATCCTAAGATGCAAGTGAATTGTTCATAAATGTTGACATCACATAAAAGCATTCTGATAAAAACCCTATATATTCATATGAGATGTCGTCACTACAATGACATGGGTTTTTGAATCGTCGAAATAAGTATAACTCCGATGAATTCATTAGTACAGAATAAGCTGTAGTTGAGATTATTCTCCGGCTGGATTGCAATCATTCACAATCCCTGTACATTCCGGTGACAAAATATTGCACTGGACCGATCACCACATTGGTATAATCTGTGATATATAAGTCACCAGAGAAAGCATTGCAATCAGCACAATGCTGTCTAGACTCACAAAGATGAGTAACATATATTCTCATATGTAATAAACAGAGGCACAATGTGACCTACGCTAAAATCGCGTATGCTCGGGCACAGTATTGTGACCTGCGCTAAGATCGTGTATGCATGGACACAACATGACTCGTGCCAATGACGTGGACATATTTTTTGCCACGACATCACATCTGAAATCAATGAATCACTCAAAGAGAAGGTGTTGACGCATCAGTATACCACCATTATATATATAGTCATGAGGATTTTAAAGAAGACATAGTCTCTCCGATATTGACAAACATGGTACATATATATATATATATATATCCATGCTCTCTGATCATATATTGACATCCCACAGCATACGATAACGGTAATAGCAAACCACTTCGCTGCTGGAGGGTAGTGTTGTATTTCATACAGCACATGCATGGGCACTATATGACCCACGCTGATGACGTGAATTCGGGCTGCATCCCAAGAACTGCAATGCACCTTCGGTGCAAGGGGCTGCATCCCGAGAACTGCTATCCAGCTTCATAGTAAGCTATCACGTCATCACATAGAGGTCGGACCTCTGTTGTATTTAAACGGCGCTTGACAACCGCCTAGCAATACACTTCCTTGAGGGGGGAAGATGGTAAGCTAAAAATACAACTAAAAACCAAATAAATAATAAAGACAAATAATAAAATAAAGGGATAAAAAAAAAAAGAAAAAGAAAAAAAAATGTGACTCTTCCTACTGGAAGCGTGATATTTGAAGGTGCACAGCTGTTACGCCTGCCCCTAGTCACATGCACAATCAAGGCGGCTTTTTACTGTTCTTTAGAGCCTTCTCCTTCTCCGACCTGCTGTGTGAAATCAACATCTTGGCAGCCCATTCCACCGCGATGCTACTGATTTTCTTGAGGAGGGCTTCCGCTTCCTTCTTGTTGAAGCCGAGGTGTTGCGTGAGGGCCCTTGCGTTGTGTTCATATACCGACCCCGTGGTTCCGAAAACCATCGGGTGAAAGAACACTTTATAGCCTTTGGATCTGAGTAGCTCCATAAGGGGCTCATACTTGATGAGTTTATCGTGAAGGGACACATACCAGCGAGTGTCCCACGTGAAGGCCACCTCTATGAGGTGGATTTCTCCTACATCCTCCCTGTGGGTGTTTTCCGGCCTGCCTGGGGGGGCGTCCCTGACGTCCTCTGCACCCTTGATCATGACAATATCTACAAAGTGTGGTATGTCGTCTGGGGGGTCCTTCGCCCCCGGGTGGTCCCTTCCATCCCTACGGCACTGACCCCTTTTGAGTACGAAGTCCGGTATCGGGCGGGTACATTTGTTAGTCCCGTCGAGCCCAGCGTGGTGTGCGATCCAGATCGGACTGGCGCCCGTTCGTCCCTTCCTGATCGCTTCGTAAAGGGTCCTTGCCACTTCGTTGTGCCTGGCTGTGGCCATGTTCATGCTGGTCTCGTCTTTGCATCCAGCCAGCCTGTGTGCCGGAGTGTCCCTCTTCCCGCAGAGGGCGCAGTCCGGGACCGGATATTTGTTCGGCCATATGAGGTGCTTCCTGGCGGTCGTCATGAGGACCCCATACCGGCACCTTAGAATCAGGGACCTGAGCGTCGGTGGAGTAACCTTCCAGAAGTGATTGGATATTCCTGGTATCGACTTGTCCTGGAGAATTTCCCGCGGGGGCTCCTCCAATCTTCTTCCCATGTGTGTCTCGACTGCGGCAGCGTCTGCGTGGCTTGTGGCGACCCTGTCTCCGTTTCTCCGGTGCATGGCCTCCCGGTCCCTGTTCCTCTTTCTTTTTCTCTCTGGGGCCGCTTCCTGGTAGGCGTCTATCGCTTGTTGTGGAACGTCCGTCAGGTTCTGGAGTTCCGACTCTCCCAGGTCCATCTCCATCATCGAGCGGCATAGACCGTCAATTGGGTCCTCACTTTCTGCCTCCTCGATCGCTTGCATCATCTCTCTGTCTGGCGAGTTCATGGCTCCCCTCTCGCCCATGTCCAGAGGCGGCCCCCGCGTCTCATCGAATTCCCAGAGTAGGTCCCACTCGTCCTGAGTGGCCACTTGATCCCGCGGGTGTACCTGTTCCTGGTCGCCCGGCTCCCGTCGCTCCGGCGGGTCGTCCTGGCTCCGGGGAGCGTGCTGGAGTTCCTCCAGGAGCATCGGCTCCTGGAGATTCTCCCCTGGTGTCCCCATTTCCACGTTCTGTCGGCCCCGGTCGGGGCCTTGGGCTGGCCCTGGGGCGCCGGTCGTGGGGTTCTTTGTCATAGAGCCCTCTGCTGAGAGAGCTCCCTCCCGATTTCCCCTGCCGGGTGTTCCCCATTCTTCCCACGGGCTGCTCGGGGGCTGTAGCCATTTTCTCACTGACTTGTGCTGTGTCGCTTTTAGTGCAATTCTTTCTGCCACATACCTTTCCACCGCCCCCTCCCCTTGCAGGGGCCTCATCGATTCACCATCCCGGGCATTGGCCACGAGCGTGTACATGGTCCTGTTGTCCCATGGGTCAATTTGGGTGGTGCCCTCCTGGTTCTCTGCTGCCTGTTTGGCCGCCTCATCTGCCTTGTCGTTGCCCTTCACCCCCGTGTGGCTTTTGACCTTCCTGAGTGAGACCTTCGTTCCCTGGCTGTTATGCTGTTCTACCAGGGAGAGTATATCCTCAAGCAAATCCCTGTGTCTGTGGCCCTCCATCGTGTGGGGTCTGGATAACATGTTGAGTATTTGGTACATACTGCAGAGGCTGTCCGTGCAGATCGCTATCTCGCCCGGCGTTGTGCATTCTCTGGCCCTGAGTGCCGCGTGGATCGCCAGGAGTTCCGCCCTGTTGATGGTGAGGTGTCCACCTGCCGACCACGTGCCCCTCCAAGTTCTGGGATTTTCATCCCCTCTGGGGTCCCAGTAGGCCGCTCCCACTCGATGTAATCCCCCTTCTTCCTCTGGGTCCAGTCGCGATCCATCCGTATAGAGGAACGAGGTTGCATCCCAGGCTTTGTTGATTTCCCCTAAGGTTCTGGAACGTCCGGATTTGCGCTTAATGGGACACGTGGGGAACCTCTCCCTTACTTCCGTGTGTCCCCTGTCCCTGTCTTGTCTGCTGAAGAGCATGGGAGTGCGCTCCATTGCTTTTAGCCATCTGGCCCTCGAGTCCTCTTTGATCTTGTCCAAAGGCCATGCCGTGTTCGCCGCATGGTACTCCGTGATCGTGACCTCGGCGAGTCCCCTGTCGCGCCATGTTTGTCTCATGGCCCTCGCCGCCTCCGGGGTGCGGTCTTCCTTGGGGACCTCACCTCCTTCGTTCCCCCATCCCTGTCTGCGCGACATGCTCGGTATTTCCCATTTTCTCATCGGGTGAGGGTCGAAGATCATGTCGTGTTGACTAGTGCTCTCCATCGCGTTTTTGACCGCCGCCATGTCTGACACTGCGTCCGAGGTGTGGACCCTCGGGTTGGCCGGCCTGAGGTTCCGAATCGTGTGGTACTTACGGACCGTGCAGTACGTGCTGCGCTGCAGGGCCTTCCCGACTAGTTCCGCTGCCCCTTCTGGGTCCGGGCAGAATTTTTGCCATCCCTCTGCGTTGGCAACAACTAGGATCCTAACTCCCCAGTTGCTGTAGTCCTTCTTCGTGACGCCTGATACTGTGGTGCCTCCCCAGTGGTCTGGGGGAAGGAACGTAAAGCTTTTTCTTGGGATCACCCCAAATTCATGTATCCTAGTATCTCCATACCTCCTGCAGTATGCCTTGGCTGGCGTTCTCGTCCAGGCCGGGTAAATTCCTACCCCCAGTACCGGGGTTTTCGCCATGGTGGACATCAGGGCCTCCTTAAGCGCTTTGTCTAGGTCTGCCGCCGTGTACTCCGGATTGAACTCGAAGGCGCCCAGCTCTCCCCATTGGGTGTCCCATGCAGACCCTTTGGATCCGAAAATCTTGTCCCTGTCGAACTTGGAGCAGTATGTCGCCGTGTGGCTGTGTACGTTGAGCGGCGACGCGAATATCTCCGCCTGGATCCCGAAGGCCTCCTGGAGCGCTTGCATAATTTCTGGAGGGAGCGTCCAGTGATTTTGCAGTGCAGTTTTCTTGACTTCCTCCTCCTCCTCGCAGGAATATCTTTTGAGCAGGAGGACTACTTCTGTGGCGAATCCGTGGACTGTGCCCAGCTGTGGCTCCCGCTCCTCGAAGGACCGCCGTCGCTCTTCCCCCGCCTTTGTGTGGGTCTGATCTGCGCTGTCCGTGCCCGCCGCGGCCACATATCTGTCGTAGAGCCTATCGAGTACCTCTTCTTTGAGGGCGCCTACCATCTTGCCACGCTCGTCGTGCGCGAACACGTGGTGCCTGCCTGTCTCTGTCGTGAGCGTGCACTTGCCCGAGGGTGCTGCGTCCCAGTCTGGGTTAAAGGGTTCAGTGTCTATGTTGAGCTCGGTGACCCCCGGCCAGTAGTGGGCATGCCTCGTGGGAGCTCCTGACAGCGGTTCTCTTTCTGTGGGTCTCCGAGCCTGCTGTGCTTCCCGCTCCTTGTTGTGGAACGTGTCGGTCTCTCGTTCGGCCCGGCTCGGGTTCATTCCCGCAATTCCTCCTGTCAGCAGTGTGTCCTCTTCGACCCATGCCTCCCCTTGTGGGCGAACTGGCCCAAGCAGGTATTCCCTGCTTCCCCAGTGCGTCCTAACCGCTAGGATCGTGGTGCTCTCGGACGCCTCAACGGCCTGGGGTTCCTCCTCCGTTTCTTCGAGCACTTCCGGATCATTGGCAACCGTCGGGCCAGCGCCTACCGAGAGCTCCATGGTGTCGATCCTCCACCACATGTTCCTGTTCCGGCAGTCATTAACAGGGGGGTGCGTTGCCCATGCGACCTGTTCACTGCTTACGAGGTGCGTGGTCATCAGCCTAACCGCGTCTCTCGGGAATCCGATTTTGGCCGCATGCTGGAACAACTCCCCAGTCCTGACATCTCCTTTGGATAATTGAGCGAGGACCCATGTCCTCAGCATCATGATCTGCGCCGCGGTCCCCTTCCATTTCGTGCCTCTGCCGTCTTCCAGGCTAACCTTTGTGACCCGGTGGGGGCTTGTTTCCCTCTGGGGCGTCTGCGTAGGCGGATTCGGCCTGGGTCTGATCTCCTCGCTCTCCACTGTGGCCTGGGGGCTTTGTATGATCTGCCTGGTCCTTTTCTCACCGACCTTCGGGAGCTCCCGGGCGTGCCTGGGGGTTGCTGGCACCGTGTTTGCCTGGGTCTGCCTGGTCGGGCTCCTCCCGACTTGCATTGGCCCCGCGCCAGCCTCTTCCTGGATTTCGCCATCCACTTCCTCGAAGGAGATTGGGTCGTGAGTCTCTCCCTCCCCGTGGAACACGTGGTGGCGCTCCCGTTGTTCCAATTCTCCTATGCGCGCCATGATTGGGCCTCTCATGGCTTTCCTGTATCCCTTGGAGGTCGTAGCTTCTCCGCCCTCCGGGGGCCCATGCAGCCCGATCCAGGACTCCCACTTCTCTCCTGTGGTGGACCTATTCCATTCCTGCCACTTGTCAATCATGTAGCACACCCAGACGCCGCATTGGTATCCGTCCCGTTGGTGTGCGACCCCCATGTTGGAGACCGTTACGTTGACCGGCGGCCATCCCGGCGGTCCTGCCCACTGTCTCAGCGCCGTCAGTAGGCGCGTGTCTTCCCCCCCCATTGGGTCGTAGAGGTAGATTGAAACACTGGTGTCCTCATTTTTTCCGAATAGGAGCACATTCCAGTGGCTGCCGTCGCAAGTCAGGACAAAGGAAAATCCCTCGTCCCGGACCGTTTCCATCGTGTTGCGCATCTGCGCCTCGTATTGTTCCGACTGCTCGAACTCGGTTCCGTTGAGGGCATCCGCGAGTTTCGTCTGGTGCATCGACACTGTGTCCAAGCCCGTCGTGCAGAGGCTGTGGGTTTCCACTTGTATGGAGCTAAGCCACGCCTCCCTGCCTCTGGTGTCCGAGAAGACCCCTTCCGTCCTGTGCCTGGGGGTGCCCTCCCCCCGGGGCTCGTTTCCTCTTCTTCCTCCCCCCTTCAGGAGGCTGTCCGCATGGGACCCCTCAGAGCGGTTTCTCCTCATCGCCCTCCTGCTGTCCATCGCCTCCTTCTCGGTGAGTCTTGCTCCAGCTCTGGCTGCGTGTCGCAGGTCTGAGAGGAATTTTTCCGCCTCGGTTTGCCTGGGTCTCACGCCTACGGAGTCCATTATCATGACTCTACCCCCCGGGTCCTCACGCAGGGTGGGTCTGACTCCAATATCGTGGCATTTAAAGGCGTCTTCGTGGTCTTCTTCGTCCTTGGCGCAATAACCTGTCGTCATTTGTTTTAAGGCGTTTTTGGCTTGCATGGAGGTCGTGGGGGGTCCTCTTCTTCCTGCGTGCCACAGCGATCGCGGGCCCCATTTGGATTGAGTGGGGTGGAAGCCCTCTTCCCAAGTGGTTGGTTCTTCCCCTTCGGTCGCCTGGGGTTCTGCCAACCTTTGGAACCCTAGAGCGTTGTGTGCCTCTTTGGACGGCATAAACTGGGGTTTGAGGGTGAGGTTCTTCGGGTTGTCCCAGAATCGCGCGTCGTTGGGCTTGTCAGCGAGCGCTTCGCATATATATGGGTACAGCATGAGCATGAAGGTTCGCATGCGCCCTTGAAACCTGGCGGGGACTTTTGCTTTTGCTTCTCTGAGGCTGCACGCACGGGTGCCCCCCTTCGCCACATAAAACCCCTCCTCCACGAAAGGGAGCAGAGGCAGCAGCGTGGTCAGACTAAGCGGAATTTCCTCCTGGTCATTGACTGAGTAGATCTTCACGCTCTCCTCACCCGTGTCCTGGTCAACGACCGTTCTGTGTCTGCCTTCGAGCGCACTCGGGAAGGGCTTCCGAACCGCGTTCGCAAGTTTGGAGATAACCCCGTGCTGGGTGTTAATCAGGTCCGCCAGCAGCGGTCCAGATCCTGTGAGCGAGACTTGGTGCTCACGTAGCACCGCAAGTTGCCGGGCTGTGCAGCACCTGTCGAGTTCCCCAGTTCTGACCGTACCGTCCACCTGTCCCTGTCTGCGGTTGTAATGATACCTGACCAGCCCCCTCGTGGTGGCACTAAGTTGAGAGGTCTGCTTGACATGAAAGGCCTCACTTTCCCTGAACACCTCTCTCGGTCTTTCTCGAAGGTCTTCCCTGGTGGCGGTGGCCATCTGCAGGGCGCTCGCCACACTTTGTGCGTACGTGGCCAGCAGTGGTGTGTGCCCAAGCCCGTAGGAGGTTTTCGGGAGTGCCGTGTAGCAATTAGCGGTGCCTCTTGGCAGTCCATTAAGGAGCTTGTATGCCCCGCCGATAATCGCGTCTAGGTCCTCGATTTCTTTGGTAGAAAAAATCCCTAGGGGAAGGGCATATCTAAGCTGTCCTATAACTGCCGAGCGGAGGACCTCCTCTTGCTGTCCGCTCGTCAGAGGGGAGTGGAGGAGCGCCTGTATCCTTTCCCTTGCCTGCAGAAAGGAGGCTTGCTTTTGGACCGTCCAGTCCCCCGAGAGGGCTACTTGTATCCCAAGGTACTTGTATGGGTCATCCGGGTGGAGGTACGGGAATCCATGCTTGCCTACCCTGGGGGTGCGCATGGTGACATCCTCGTATGTCTCCTCAGGGATCGGAGACCCTTTTTCGTCCGTTCCCGTAATTCCGCATTTGGTCTTGTTGATTCGAAGTCCACTCCAATTGGAGTAGAGTTCCAGCTTCCTGACTTGCACTGCCAGTTGCGTTGCCGACTCCGCGATCAGGGCGAGATCGTCCACATATGCCGCCGAGGAAGTGCGAATTGGTTTGTCCGAATCCGTGAGGCGGTGCATATACCCCTTGTTGCCCGCCTTGAGCCAGCGTAGTAGGGGTTCCAAATAGAGAATAAAGAGCAGGGGGCTTAGCGAGTCTCCCTGCACTAGTCCCCTTTTGACCATGAGGGGCTCCGAGCTGTAGTGCTCTATCTTTGAGGCCATCCTAAAGGGTGACCTGTGTGCCTCCCCCCCGTAGAGGTCTGCCACCACTCTGACCGCGTCCTCCGGGATCCCCAGGTACTTCATGGTGTGCTGGAGTCTGTCATGCTCTACCGACCCGTAGGCGTTCTCGAAGTCCACGTAGAGAACATGCAGTTGGCTGTGGGACAGTTTGCTGTCCTCGATAACATGCTGCAGTCGAAGGAGCTGGTTGATCGTGCTTCTGTGTTTCCTAGAACCCATCTGCTCTTGGCTGTGGATACTGTTTACCTCGCAGAACGTGGATAGAACATCCGTGACCATTGCCGTATAGAGCTTGAGAATTGTGCGGAGAAGCCCTATGGGCCTGTAGTTGGAGAACACAGAGGTGTCCCCTTTCTTATGTAGGTAGACAAAGGTGCCCAACTTCCAAGTGCCTGGGGTTATCCCCGCTTTCCACATCGCCCTCATGAGCGAGAAGAGAAATTCGTGGAATTCCTCCGGCATAGCCTTGAGGATTTCATTTGGTACCGCATCCGGGCCGGCTGCCTTCCCGTTGGGGAGCCGCTTGACAATTTGTCTGTAGAGTTCAATAGTGAGCCTGCTCCCAAGCTCCGTCTTCCTCGGTCTTTGCCCCGGTTTCATGCTATCCGGGGCTCCCGCCGCCAGCCATGGCATCTCTTCGTCCAGTTGGTCCGTCCTGGGGTGTTCGAAGCAGTATGGGTCCGAGTGGGCCATGTGCCCCGAAAAGGCCTCCGCGGTGGCCACCGCCCCGACTGCCATTTTGTTGTTTCTGTCCCATATCCCCAAGGTTCTTCCTTTCGGGAGTGCGTCGCGGTCCCTGAAGACGAACCTGTGGGCTGACTTTTTCATGCGATAGTAGTTACTACGGAATTTCTGGACGAATGTCTCCCAGGTTTCGGCTTTATGGTCTTTGATAACGGACTTGGCCTCCTGCCTGAACCTGCTCATCTCAGACTCCGCCCACCAGTGGGGGTCTTCCGGCTCCGCACACGTGCCAGGTCTGCCCTTCGCCGTGTCCTGTGGCTCCGCCATGGCTTCCTCTAGCAGTGCCGCGCTGGGGGTTTCCCCTGTTGCCCTCTCTATCGCAAGCATCTCCTGTAGGACCGCCGCTGCCTTCAGCGCTTTATCACGCTTCCTGAATTTAGCTTTTGGTAATCTGACCCCAGTGTTGGGGTCCCTGGTGACCTTGGGCTTGCACCTGACGGTTTCAAGGGGGATCTCCACGGCCCGCATGGCTTGCTGAAGGACCCCATCAACTGCCTTCCCGGCCTCATCAATTCTTTCCCTGGCGTCCGGGCTTCCCCTTTCCGCCGCGTCGACCGCGTTTTCGATCACTGTCTTGAATTCATTTTCCCTGAGACTCGGTTGGAGCGCCGAATCTATTGCCGCCTTCATTGAGCGTTGCAAGGCTTTGGAGATCGGGAATTGATATTTCGTGATCGGGTCGGGTTTCGCCTGCTCTTCCACTATCGGTGTGGTCGTGTGAAGCTTCCACAGCGGCACCGCCGCCACTGCCGCTTGGTGGTCGCTGCAGTGCCTGTGTGCCCTGGTGTCGATCGGGTGCCGTTCGTCAGCGATCCGCTGAAGCTCTTCTGACGCTAACCACCCATCGATTTTGTGGTCCCCAAACGTGGGTCCTTGCGGGCAGCTGATCTCTGCAAGGCCCGCCTGGTCAGACATCCCTCTCCATGCACGGTGCTCTATCCCGTCTTGCTCTCTGGGGATCTCCGCGACGTTGAAGTCTCCCCCCACCACCATGTGCTCCCCCTTCCTGGAAGCCACTGCGGCCTCTCGGGCTATGTAATCACGGATACACGTCCTGACCACCGCTTCTTCCGGGTGGGGAGGGTTGTAGACACCGAGCACGTGCACCTTCACGCCGCTTGGCAGCGTAATAACTACATGCTGTAAATACCCTTTCGCGCATCTGGGGACTTCACGGTTAGCGCGCACGTCCGTCCTGTCGTAGGGGCGTCTGAGGGCTAGGACCACCCCCCCTCTGTACGAAGTACCATCCGCCCCCCTCCTCTGGGTTCCATGGCACGGCGCTGAGTGCCAGGCGCTGTAACCCAGCCCTTGGAGTTTTTTTGGTCCCATGGGGCCCGCCGCCTTTGTTTCTGTGAGAACCAGCACGTCCGGCTGGTGTTCCTCGCAACTCCTGGCGAGGTCATAGTACGCGTGGTCGCTTCCTCTGATATTCCAGGTCATCAGGGACAGCCTACCTTCCTCCCCCACATCTGGTGGGGGCGTTTGATTCTCTTTATCGCTGTGGTGATTTGGTTCATTTTTAGATTCTCGTGCACTATTGCCCCAGCAGCCAAGTACGGTCTTTGCGCCTGCCCTATGCTGTCTCTTCTGCTGAGCTGGCGCCTGTCCACTTCCCGTCACTTGTTGTAGTGGCCTGAGCACTGCCCTTTTGCCGGGTACTCTACTGCTCCCGCTCCGGGTGCCGGCCTGGCCTTCCGCGTGTTCCTCCTGCTTGGTGGCGATTTGCATGACGATTCTGTGTTGTTTTGCCACCCTATTGTTTGTCGTTTTCCCAGTGCCCCCAGCGGCTCTGTGCGCCGCCCTTGGCCAGGTTGACCTCTCTGGGGATTTCGTCCAGTCGCACCATGCTGCCGCCATCACCGCGACCCAGACCCCACACTGAAAGTCATCGTACTGAGTACGGAGTTTGGTGCACGTGATTTCGGTAGGGACCCCCTGCCTTGTCCTTCTCTCTGCCCACTTTCGGGTGGCGTCCAGCAGCTCAGCATGCCCCCTCGCTCCTTCCCGTGGGTTGGGTCCGTAGGAGTCAAAGAGGTGCACGTGGGTGCCCCCCCCTTCCCCGGCCTGTTGGTCAAAGAAGAGGGCCCTCCAGTGCTCTCCGTCACACAGCGGCTGGTACGCGAACCTCCCGTTCGCGAGCAGGCCATCGATTCCATCCCTGGCCAGAAGTTTGGAGAGGAATTTGTGCTGGTTCATCTCCTCCGGCGGAGCCGGGTCAATTGTGTGAAGGTACCGGCTGAGTTGCACATCTGATATACGTCCCTCCACCGTGTAGAGGCCCCCCTCCTCTTGGGGGTTCGCGCCCCGTGTCTGGTTCCTTGGGGGTGGCCGCTTTTCACCCCCCCCACCGCTAAGGGGGGGGGTGGAGGGTTGATCTGTAGCTTCCCCTCCTCTGCGAGACTTCCTGTTTTTGTCCCTATCTTCGAGCTCTTTCCTGACTTTCCGCAGCATGCCGACCGGAACAAAAACACAGTTGCTGTTCCTCCCCGCAAAATTCCTGCGGAGGGAGGTCCTCCCTGCAGTGCTATTGACATAGAAGAGGCTTCCCCCGTCCATCGCCTCTCTCCAATACCATTTCCCCCTCTTGTGCATCCAGGGTGTGTTCTTCCTTTGATTCCTCCAAACCCAGACTTCTGGGCCTTGTTGTGAGTACACAGTCCCCCCTGGGGCAGAGTCTTGTAGTTGCGTTCGTGTTATTAAGATTCTGATCCCGCGGTGGGTGATAACCAAGATTCCCATCGACACGAGGCATGCGGAAATAAGTAATGTGTGCTGCCGGTCCATCACGAGTTTAAAGTGTCCCGGGAGCGCGAGACTCGGTGACAAGAAGTGCAGCATTATGCCAAATTTTTCGAACTCTCCTTCCCTTGGGTGGTCCCCCTCTGTTATCAGATCGGGGTTGTGATTACAAGAGGCTGTTAATACAAATAAGCAATAGGTTTCATTGTTCTGCAGGTATTTATCATATGTCCTATTGCCACTGCTCTCCCTGGCCAGCGCGTGCCGGGAGGCGTCATCTTGTGCCCCCTCCAGGCTGTGCCTCCACTAGGTGTGCTCGCCTGCCTGCATTCTGCATCTCCGTCTACCCTCGTCCGGTGCCTGGTCTCGGCCCATCGTCTCGCATCAGATTCTGTGTGCCTGTGGAGGGGTTGCATTATACTGGTCAGATCACCATCTTGGCAAGGTGGCCAGGCATTCAGAACTGGCAAGGGAGCACTGACCTGAGCCCTTAGCTCGTCGAGGCGCTTTAGTGCCGCCCTGCCGTCAGGGTTGTCGAACTCCTGTGGAATTGCGGGGCCTGTCTCAGGCCTCCCATACTGCCGAGGGTCCTTGCCCAGGGCCTCCGCTAGGGGCCTCGGCTGGGCAGTGGGCTGGGCAGTCGGCTGTTGCTGGAGCTGTGTGCCCCACTGTGGGTACAGCCCCTGCGCCGGGTGCGAATATTGGGCCTGTGGCGGCCCCAATGGCACCTGGTGCGGCAGCTGCATCGGGGCTGCCGGAGGGGGCTGCAGCTGCTGGGGCTGTTGCTGTTGGCCCAGGTAGCTCTGCCCCCCTTGAGGCATCAGCTGGACCCCGTGCTGCAGCAGCCCCGTGACCTGTCCAGACAGCTGGGTGATCGCTGACATCTGCCTGTCCGAGGCTTGCACCTGCTGGCTTACCACCTCGGTGAGAGCCTTCACGGAGTCGGCCAGCGACGCTAGTTCGCCGCCCGCCCGAGGAGCCTGTGCTGCTGGCGGTTCCGGTGGTAGCTGCCTGCCGTACCCCTGGTCCTGCGCAAACAGCTGGGTCGGCTGTACCTGACCGTAGTATGAGCCTTTGGCTCCTTTGCCCTGCCCCTTTCCCGCGTATCTGGGCCTCTGTCTCGGGGGCTGCTGTGGGCTTCGTTGGGTCATCCACCTGGACCTCGGGCTGCAGGCGATGTGAAACTTTACGTTCCCGATGTGGAAGAACATACGGTTCGTGGTGCGATGCGAGACTGCCTCGTATGTGGCAGCCTCCACCGTTACCCAGTACCTGCAGGCCTCCCTGCTGTCCCTGTCCGGGAGCGGTTGGGCGAGAGTGATGAGTTCCCCCACCCCCCTCTCTGATGGGGGGGAGGGAACCGGAAACACCTCGATGCCTGTCTGCGACCGCAGCTCCCGCTTCGCTGCAGAGAGGACCTGTTCCACCCTGTCTGCAGAGTGCCAGTGTCTGCCTTCCGGTGGCCTGGCAACCACCTCCAGTTCCCATTCCTGGAACTTTGTGATATCTGCGGTGGAGGAGTATTTGTGCACTGTGACTGGGTGCCCATAGAACTCATATGGGAGTCCCAGCCGCAGTGCCCTGTCAGCCTCGTCCACCCGCGAGAACACCACGATGGCGACGTCCAGTGCTGTCGCCCTGGCCTCCTCCCAGTGTGGCCTTCCCTTACCGATGTAAACAATGTTTCGGGCTCCCCCCTCGAGCACCACTCCTGCCGAGATGCTGTTGGCCACTTCAGCCACACCCTGCCCTACCAGCCCGACGGACTGCAGGATGACTGTGCGGTCGGCTGGGAGCGAGTCCCTGTCCTGCTTCATCGGGCACCTGTGCACGTCCCTGGCGACACTGGCTTTGGGGGTGCCCACTGCCCCGTGCTTCCAGCGGTCGGCATAGCCCCACGGAGGTGGCTCCAGTGGCACCGCCGGGGCACACCGTTCATCTACCAGGGCAATGGCTGCGTGAAGCGGGTCAATGAATGTCGCCCTCAGGGTGCCCTGCCAAGGGGACGTGACGCTGATATCCCCCTTGGCGGGGCAGCGGCCTGTGTTCCACAGTCTTTCCTGGAGTTCCGCCAGGAGCAGCTGTTGGAACCTGCGAGTGTCCCCGTCTCCTGTGTGCGCCAGACAGGTGTAGTCAATGGCCGGGGGCACCGTCATGTTCCACACGGAGTCGTACTGCCCCCCTGGAGCGCCTCCTGTGCCGAAGATGGTGTGCAGTGGTTCCCCTGCCGGGTGTTCAAAGAGGTCTTGTGCGGTCAGGGCCCCCGCTGCGGGAGTTTGCCCAGGGTGCACCTGTCCCTGTAGCTTCTCCCCCGCTTCCGCGAGATGGGCCCAGAGAAGCCCTGCTTTGAGTAGCACAGGTGCCTGTGAAATATATTCCACCACCTCTGTCGTCAATGGGAACAGCCCCGTGGGCACGGGCGCCGTCTGGGGAAGTTCCTGTGGTGGCGCTGCTTCATGCCCCGCCGCCTGCCTTGGGTCTCGCTCAGCGAGTCCCGGTTCAACTTCCATTTCCTGCGGATCGTGGTGGTAGTGTGCTTCCCCCCCCCCGTCCTCAGGTGTCTGGCCCGCGTTTCCTCCCCTTGATGTTCCCTTCCAGGGGAGAGGCTCATATCCCCTAGGAAAGGTGCGGAACCTCAACAGGGATGTGTCGTTGGTCAGAGTTCTTCTCGTGAGGAGCTCCCTGTCCGGGACCCTCGGGACCACTTCCTTCCCTGTAAACAGCTCGTCAATAATGACCTGTCGTCCTGAAATGCACGGCACCCTAGCAGTTGGGATGCTCCGGGTGGGGTGTAGTCCGCTGTCGCGGAAGTTCACCTGACTCTCCCCCGTCCTCTGTAGCTTGGGCCCTGGTTCTTCGGTCTCTTGCTCGCTGACTGCCGAAATTTCTCCAGTTGCAGACGCCATTATATTATCGCCGAAAGTTTGCCGCGCCAGGGAGTGAGGATGTTTTCGAATTTGAAGTGCCCAGTTTGTAGGGCTCGCAGCCCGTGCGTAGTGCGCGGAAGAGTGTCGTCCCTTTTCGCGTCGGTTCACGTGGCAACCGTCACCTTCGCTGTCACTCTTCTGATCCTGAGGAGAGCGTAGTGAGTTCTTGCATCGGATCGAAGGGTCAGATTTTGTTCCGCCATCTGCGCTGGTAAGATCCACGGTGCCCCTTTGTTCTACATGCGCCGTTCGCCGCTGCGGTTCACTGGGCCCGTGATAGGGGTGTCGGAGAGTCCGAATCTTTTTCTCCAGACCCCTTGAGTCCTTGGGCCTTTGGGTTAGCATTGGTGCCCTTCCCTCAAGTGTCGCGGGGCGAGGTTCGTGCGCGGCACAGGCGGGCCCCATTCCCCCGTGCCGGACTCCTATGTGAGCGCTCGGGGTCTTAACCCCTTCAGTTTCCGTCCCCTGGGCGTGGGCGCGCCCTGCGGTACCGTAGCTTGCCCCTGCTTTTGTGGGTGTCTGTTGTTCCTGGCCCGCACTCGCGAACGACTTGCCCTCCGGGGCTTCACTGTTCGTCCGGGACCACTTGTCCCCCGTGGCTTCGCTTGTTAAGTTTTGCGATCTCCGCGGGGTATCCCCCACTCCTGGTTTGGTGCGCAGGATATTCGTGCGCAGGTCTTGCAAGTCCCTTGGGCACCCCTCTCGGGCAGCATGCTCTTGTGGACAACATGGCTTCCTCTCGGGTGCCAGTCGAATTCGCCTGCTGCCTGTCCGGTCGGGTGTGTATTCCCTTAAGCTCACGTAGCTCTCCCGGGGGGATTCATTATCTCCCGGATATTGCACGGGGCATCCTTCCCCGGCTTCATGCGGGTCGAACTGCCCCTTCTCAGCTCCGGGACATCCCGTGCTCGCGACATGTCGTTTTTGGGCCTGCCCACCTGTCCATGACCGTACGGTGGGCTTGGAGGTCATCACTTCGGTCGACCCCCCGTTGGAACATTGGGCTGAATACGGGTTTGTGCTGTCCCTTTTGGCGGTCCAATACGAGAGTTCGTTCCCCATTGGGACTCCTGGTTCCCTGGACCTCTGGCTGTCTGCCTTAGTGGCGTTGTTATAATCGCACTCAGTATGCTTGCGCATGCACGATTCTCTGGCTCTCGAGGGGGGCGTGTATCTTGGTTGCCGTATCGCCTGCCTTTCGTGAGGATCGGTCGTACCGTCGGTGTCGTCCGTTACCCGGAATATTTCTCTCCTCTGGTTGATACATAAGGAAGGCTTGTATCTATTATCTCGATAATGATCCCCTCCTTGCTGGTGGGCTTTGTGAGTGTGATTAATAGTGCTGCCCCTCCTCACGGGGGGAGGGGAGTTATCGCGATAATCGGTAGCGTGGCTGGCATTAGCCCTCCCCTCCTCGGGGGGACAATACCCGTTCAAAGCATTCCTCGCCCATGAAGGGGCTCTGCTGTCGGGGGTTGCGGGATTGTGGGGGTGCGTTCCCCTGTCTATGGTAGGTATTCTGGATTTGGCGCTGGCAGGCCATGTCCTAACTGCAGGCCTGGGTCCTTTTTTATTGAACCACGGGGGACTGGCCTCCGCTCCAAATCCGCGCCAAATCCCGAGGAGCACCTAGACCATCTGCGGCAGGTTTTGGAGGTATGTCGGCAGAATAAGGTCAAGCTGAAGGAGTCCAAGCTACGATGCTTCAAACGCTCAGTACGTTTCCTGGGGCATGTCAATGACCGCACAGGCTGCCGGCCACAGCAAGACAAGATAGCGTCTATACGGGACTGGCCGCGACTGGAGACGGTGAAGCACGTGTGACAGTTCTTGGGTTTGGCTGGGTTTTATCGACGGTATATACAGGGTTTCGCTGACTTAGCGCACCCTTTGACTAAGCTAACTAAGAACCTAGTGCCATGGGAATGGGGACCGGAGCAGGAACACGCCTTCGAACGCCTCAAGACCGCTCTCACTACTGCACCGACCTTGATCTTGCCCGATCAGGAAGCAGCCCATAACGGCACCAGCCCCTTTGTTGTGCAGACTGATGCGAGTGGAGTAGCATTAGCTGGCGTGCTGATGCAGGATCTAGGCAAGGGTCTGCAACCCATAGCCTTCGAGAGTAAACAATTCTCTTCAGCCGAGCAGAACTACCACGCAGGAGAGCGAGAGCTAGCCGCGATCCACCACTGCACCACACAGACGTGGAGACATTACTTGATTTTCACAGAGTTCAGGTTGATGGGGGATCATGCTCCACTGAAGTGGTTATTTGCACCTGGACGTGAGCTCAGCCGACGCCAAGCCAGGTGGTATGAAGATCTGGTGGAGGTAGGAGTGCACGCAATGGAGCATGTGCCAGGACGCACACTGGTGGTACCAGACGCTGCTTCACGGCGACCGGACTATGTGCAGGCGACGGCGCGAGAAGGGCTTAAGGAAGCTGGGTATGTGGACCCGAACACCGACCAGCCGGTATCTGCAGAGGAGGGCAGAAGAGCAGCGGGAGCTAAAGGGAAATCAGAAGAAGAGGAGAACGTGGTGGCTGGCCTGAAGAAGGTTGCAGAAGAGGAAGATCCCACTTCACCCCTGGACTTAGAGCTCAGCTCGTCGGATGAGGAGGAAGATGAGTACCCACCGGTCAGTGAGCCCAAAGTAACCGGTAAGCTAACCCAGCTGAACGGTCTCTGGTGGGCAGAAACACCGGACTTATGGCTGGACGCTATGGTCACAGTGGAGAGGATGGCCGCGCTACCAGCAATAGCAGGAGTCCAGACACGAGCTCAGAATGAGCAGC